>VMKM01003448.1:0-36573 GCA_008360985.2 Macquaria ambigua | reverse complement strand
ACACACACACACACACACACACACACACACACACACACAGTAGGATGGCCGTGCTATCACCATGGAGAAGAGCCCTTAAACCCCTGAGCGAGAATGTGGTGTGTGAAGGGGTGTGTTTACCCACCAGCTGGCTCCATACCCCAGTAATGCAGAGGCCCTTTGAGCAGTGACTGAGAATGAGATGTGAGCCCACACCTCAAATGTCAGATTCTGGGAAGTACAGATCGATCAGTGAAGACCTTAAGCTGGCTCTGATTGACTCTGCCCTGTGGGAGAGACTGAAGGGGCCTCTCACAGGAAATTGGTATTCACAAGGGATCCTGTGCACGTCAATGCTGGACTGGACACAGACTTGAAACACAAGACCGCTTTTATACAACTTCTGTTACACTGGTTTTCAAGGCAGTTTGTAACATCCGCCTCAAATGAGCATGTTGCTGTACAGCCACACTGAAACCGGATGTTTTGTGTCTTCTCTGTGTGCCTAACTTTTTTCTGCTCTCCATCTCAAAGTCTTTACATTGTGGTTGGACAGCAACCAGACTACAAGGAGTTGTGATCACAAAGCAAGCTGGACCATTTTCATATCTAATTTTGATGATTCATTAGCAAAATCTCATATTTTTGTGTCAAAACCTGTACACTGTTAATCCTTCCACCTTAACTGCAAAATTTTCACACAACTGTCGTTAAAATGTCTACTTGTTGTGGTTCCAGTTGAACTTTTTTTTAACTTTTTGTCAGTAAGCAAAGACTTTCTTGAACGTCTGTTGGAAAACCCTCTAGCCTCTTACTGTATATTTATCAAGCGCTTTGATGTCTTAATTTAGGACAGCTCCGGACACTTTTTAAACCTTTTTTTTTTCTCTCAATTAACCATAGAAGCCCAACAAAAATAAATGCGCTGTTTGTTCAAGATGGGAACAATGAGCAAAGGCTCTGAAGATTAGACTCAGCTGGGCCTGACAGAGCACAGCTCATCCGGCCTCGTCTGGGAAACTCACACACACACACACACACACACACACACACACACACACACACACACACACACAAAGCCATTGAAGAGACAGGAATGGAACCCCAGGCGAGTGTGGAATGGAGGTCAGACATTGAGGAGGGAAAAAGGGTAGGAGTTCAAAGAGTAACCATTACTGTAAGTTCTAATAATGTAGGATTAACAGTAATAGTGCTGTGAGTGAGATCATCAGGGTGAAATAACAGATTACAATTGATCATTGAGCATAGGCTCACTGCAGCTGAAAATAAATTAAATAAATGTGCCGTATCATTTTTACTCATCAATAATTGTAATTACTAAACAATATCTGGGTCAAATATTGAGCTAAGGTTTTCCCCTGAGGCAGGGGGAATATTTTAAATGGGGAGGAGTGACATTATTTTGCGACAGCTGAGGAGCCGTACTTATGGACAATTTAGCAGAGTAACCGACACGCTCAGAGTAGCAACTTTGAAGTGGATCATAGTTTATGTTGACACATTGTATGTGAATACTTTAAAAGAGATAATACCAAGCAGATTACATTTATTAGATCTTACCGTGCAACCATGGAGTTGAACTCTATGATAGTCAAGATCTCTTTTATATAATCTTGATATTAATACAAGCTATCTCTTATGTTATTATCAGATAGGTGAACATTTTCAATCAAAGGCAGATCCATCATAAATCATCGCTACAGTTGACAAGTTTGCTCTTGTGCCCTCTTTGACCCCGTCGCCCTCCCCTCTCTTTATCCTGTCCTGTGTGCAGAATAGATCCATTAAATGGTATGTAGAGACAGGCTGAATGTATGGAGAGCAGCACTCCCCAGCTCCACCAGCTCTGTGACCTTCCCTGTCGCCCTGTCTTTATCTCCACGGTCCCGCCTGCCTGGGCTTTCAGCCTGCCATTGCTCATGACTATGATTCATTGCAAGGTACATTAGGGCGTTCTCCCCCTTTCTCCCCTCTCTGTCTCTCTCACTTTGTCCCTCCATTTCAAACTTTCTTTTCTCATTTTTGTCTTCTCCCCCTCTGTTCTTGTTTACCCTCTTTCTTTCATTTTTGTTTTGGTTTCTTTCTCACATCATTGTGTGGTGTTTGTCTTCTGGTTGCCCTATGCTCACTCAGTCGAGGTGAGGTAGAGAGATTCTGTGACAGGAAATATACTGAGACTAGCTCATCAGTCAGACGACTCGCTCAGGCTTGATGTCTCCTGCTTTCACCCTTTAGACTGATGGCTTTTTAACAAACTCTGTGTGCATGTGGGTGTGTGTGTTATCCTCCATGCCCGCTCGCTGCATCCTTTGTGAGTAAGAGCTCAATATTGCAGCAATGTTGACACCTGGGTGTCAAGTGTCATTAAGGCATGACAGCAAAGGGGCTTTACTCCATGCTACCGGATGTGACACCAGTCCAGTAGCATTTACACATGGCAGCAGAGAGCACACACTTACCTTCTATCGCTGCACACGGTGTTAAACTGCTGTCTGTGTGGAGTTTAGTGCCTGGCTCATGTCCTGCTTATCTGTGAGTTCAATTTCTGAATGGTTTCCAGCAGAGAGGGTATGTTGTCCAGGCTGGATGTGACATGTTCTTGGCCTTTAATGTCCTCTGCAGGTAAGTCACATATACAGTAGGTCTGAAATGATTAATTGATTAGTTGATTGACAGAAAAATAATCGTCAACCATTTTGATAATCGGTTAATCTTGCTAAAAACTGCTTATTTTAAGACACCAACTTGGGGTCTGGAAAAATGTTATGGACATTTTTCATTCTTTTCTGACTCAATAGTAACAAATTATCCTTAGTTGCAGCCCTAGTCACATGTTTTCTTTTGTGAACTATGTGAAAAGTAAAAATATTACATTGAATCTATAAAAATAGGCCAATTTTCCACATTTTTTCCACTTATAGCAGTTTCTACAGTAGCTGCATATATTTTGCTGCCTGCTTTTTGTGACATCGGCAAAATATTTCAAATCAGCTATGTCCTTTTTGTGTGTACACCATTGAAAGGCTGAGAATCAGTGCCGTAGCATGGGGCCAGTCTTCATAAGAATAGTTCCACGCTACAGTTGTATGTGTGACATGTCTGTGTCTGCGCTTTGTTAACTTATGAAAATTTCCAGGCTCATTTTCACCCATAATTTAACTATTGATGTTATCATAGATCTTATCTGCTTCCCACTTGGAGGCAGACCAAAGCAAATATACACAGATCAACTTAACGTTCTCTCTTTTTTCTCTCTCTGTTCAGTCCTCTCTCTGTACGAGCCCCTGCTTCTCTCTCATACTCTCTTTCTCTGAGCCCTAAAAAGCGACCACTCTGCCTTTTGTGCCGAGTGAGACGCTTCCTGTCGCTTGATGCTGTGTTTGCTTTTCTGAGCCGGCTCCCAGAGAGCTGTTGTTGTCCGCTGCTGTTTTAGCATTCATGCCTCTCCCTCTCTTTCTACCCTGAACGACCCCCCTCCCCCAGCCCCTTTCCTCTCCCACTCCCACCCTGAATTCAAACATACCTACCTGCCCTGGCCTGGATTGGGACATGTTTTCCCCTCAGACCACCCCAACACCCAGACACACACTGACACACATAAACAAACTGCCCTCTGCAACCTATCTTATCAGTTTATTTATTATTGTCTATCTTGGTCTCGGGGGGTCTGACTAACCCCCTATCACTGCCTCTATGTGGGTGTGTGTGTGTCAGTCTGCACATACACCACACACACACAGTGCTAATAGTGCTGCTGCTGAGCCAGCTAAGAGAGAGAAGGGGGGAGGTATGAGAGGAATGTGGGCTGACATGACTGCACAGGTCTGCCCTCCAAACATAACAGATGAGCAGTGAGTGATGGAGAGGAGACTTGTGCATCCAAAGACACTCCCAGCCTCTGTTATACCATCAAAGCAATTAGATTACCTGAATATTATTTGCAGAATAGAGATCACTCTTGGGAGTGATGTTAAACATTGCTGTTTATGTGCATAGTGCTGAGTTGTAAGCAGTTATTAAAGGATATAATGATAGGGAGGTTTTTGAAAATATGTTTGATTCTTTTGGTGATTGTTTCCCTTATGATGATCAAGTTAATGTGACTGATCACACACAGACAGACTGTATTTCATGACAAATGACAAACAGTGAACGTGAACAAAGCCTGAGCCCAGGACCACACATCCTGTTTAGCTTCATTCAGATGAAGCAGCTGCTCCTTCAGATCCCATTGTGATCACAAATGCTGTGTGGCTTTCCCTGATGATTCAGTTTGGACAACAATAATCGGCTTCACTTTTCTAACTCAATTTATTTCGTATTTTCCCAAATCGGATTTAGTATGGTATGGTTTGGTATATAGAAGCTCACTGGAGGGCTGTAAGGAATATTCCAACTCTATCAAAATTTAATATTTACTGTATGTTAATATTAACAAAATGTGACATTTAATAACATTTAGTCTACAGCCAAGCTAGCATCTGTGTGAGGCTAAATGCATTTGTTTAATCCGTACAGACATTTTAGAAGTGGAACGAGACTACACTTGAGCTAAATGCTAACATCAGCATGCTAACATGCTCACAATGACAATGCTAACATGCTGATGTTTAGCAGGTATAATGTTTACCATCTTAGTTTAGCGCGTTAGCAAGCTAACATTAGCTAATTAGCACTGAACTTGGAGTACAGTGGAGGATGATGGGAGTATGGGAAATATTGGACAAATTGAAATTTTGACCTGCTAGTGGTGCTAGATTAGAAAAGTCAGGGGATTGCCAAAGTCAGTAGGATTGATCCTATGACGACCATGAATGTCCATACAAAATTTCACTGTAATCCGTTGAATATTTGTTGCGATATTTCAGTCTGGACCAAAATGGTGGACTGACCGTCCAACTGACATCCATAGAGCCACGTTGCTACATGGCTAAAAAGTAGATAAAAATAAGTGAGGAAGCACATTTTGCTGAAGGCACATTTTCCCACCAGTAGCCAGTAATGACTACAGCAACCGCCAGGTTACATCAGTGTGAGAACAATAAACCAACATGTCACTTTTGCTTTTGAGGCAGAACGTGTATCAATTCCACTCCTACAGTTTGTCTGCCTCTCACCTTGAAACTACATCTAGCTTTAAACTGAGGTAACTGGCATCCACAGCCAAACAGTTCTTAGAAGCTCAGGGGATATTCATTACTGCAGTGACTTAGAGCTGTGATTTTTAATTCTTGTCCTCAGGGCCCAGAGTTCTGCTGTTTTTCTGTCCTATCAGGTAGTTAATTACATTCACCTGGCATCACATGTATGGATCTGTCACTGGTTAGATTTATAGAATGAAAATTAGCAGGGCTCTGGTCCTCAGGGCCTGGATTAAAGACCACTGACTTACACATGGCTGCATGTCTAATCTTTAGCATCTCACTAGAGCTTATCCTGTGTGTACAGACACACAGATGTACCCAAAGATATTTAATGCAGTGCTTTATTCAAAACAATAAAATAAAACATATATCCCCTTTTAACAAGCTTCACTTTTAACTTTCTTTTGTTTTTTTTCTATATTTTTATAATTTTATATTATATATTATTATATTTTGTTTATTATATTATAGGATATATATAATATTATATTATTATATTTTTCTAAACTATGTAAAACTATACATGTGGAAATGGAACAACCCAAGAAGAGTTGGGTCTCTCATCCAGGCGGAGGTGGAAGGGTGGTGGTGGGGGTGAATTTGAACTCTGCACTGAATATTTTAGGTTGCTACATACATTGAACCATAAGCATACAGCCTCATGAGGTACAGCATGTGGTCAGGATGGGTAGGCAGATGTTTTAGACAGTGTGGGACACTGCGCTCGGGTGCTGATGAGAGAGAGAGAGAGAGAGAGGCACATTTAAGCACACTGTCGTCCCTAATGTCAGTCACTGTCTGGCCTTGTGCGTATTGCTCATGCTGTCAGAAGGTGGCGGTAGGAGGGTAGATGTCCATCCTTGTTAGATACTTGAACATCTGGACGGGTGCAAGTACAAGCAGGTACAAGTTTTTTCTTGTTTTAACACCATAATGGAATTTTCTTGTTTTACCAACATACCACCCTATCAGAAAAGTTTGTTTTAATGAGTCGTTTTTGTGAAATAACGAAAAAGTTTTGTGTTATAACAAGAAATGTTTCTTGTAAAAACATAATAATTTGGTATCTAGTAATAACAAGAAAACACAGTATGCCACAATAACATGAAAAATATCTTGTTAGAGCGTGAAAAGGATCTTGAAAAAATGCTCAGTTTCTTGTTATAATGAGTAAATTTTCTCAAGTATTTTGTCATGGTGTCATGGTGGCAGCAATACACTGCTGTATTAAACAAAATGCACGCATGTCTGCTTTTAGGGCTCTTTGAGTATTTCCACCTGTACTCAATGGACCTGGATCAGAATACTGTAACTTTCCCAGGGTCAGTGTGTGAATGGGTATAAGTATGGGAGGCGTATGGAGGCCTATGACGCCTCACAGACACATACCCTTGACTTAGGAGAGTCTCCCTGGCTGTGAGCCCCATTCCTAAAGTTCACAAGAGGGATAAAAGAGGAAGACACTGGAAATTACTTATCTATCCAACAGGGAGCCTGCAACGCCAAACAATGGCCTGAAGGAAGTCTTTCCTCCGAACTCTCTACTCTTATCAGCCCCAAATACGCTATATAGGGTGTATGAGCTGACGATGCTCTGTGAATCGCATACACACACAAAAACACAACAGACTGGACGTGCTGCTATGCACGTTCCTCACCCAGAGGAGAGATCAGAGAGAGCATCTGAGACTTAAATGGGATCTAAGAAGAAGATCCTCCTAACAATCTCCAAAGTAAACACAGCCAGGCATTAATGGACTATAACAGCATTACATTTTCCATGTTGTTTCCTGTAGTTCTATGACTTAATGGCTTTTTCATGGCTTGTTCATGTTGTCAAGAGGCTATTAGCTCTCCCACCCAAATTATGGGCACATTAAGCACATTATCATTGTGTGGCATATTTGTGACTTCTGTGGGTTTTTTTCTTTGCCCTTTGCCTCCTTTCCATTTCTCTGTCTACAGAATATTGATGTGACCAACTTCAGCAGCAGTTGGAGTGACGGCCTGGCTTTCTGTGCCCTCTTGCACACGTATCTTCCCGCCCACATCCCTTACCAGGAACTCATCAGTCAAGATAAGGTAGAACACTACAGGAAGACCGCACACACACACTCACACTTAAGTACTAATCTCACGTCTGTCTCAGTCTTAACAGGTAGGTCAGTGCCTCACTAGCAGGTAATAAGTCCAACCTAAGCACACTAAACTGATCCAAAATCAGTGTATTTATAGAAGGAACACACACACATACAACACGTGTCATGCACACAGGCTCTCTCCTCTTACCCTTACATTTATTCTTTCTTCACACACATTATCTCCAACCCCCGTATCCAAATGCCGGCTCACTTGCGTCCTTGGATTCAGTCATGACTGGGTCGTGACCCACACATACTTATACATCCATATGTGGTCAGTTAGTACCAGTATAGTGAGGTCGCTCACATGTACTGTACAGCGCATAATGTAGATGACACAGAGCCCCATGAAAGCTACTGCAGTACTTTCTGACTAGATGCTTTGCTGAGAAAATTCATTCTTGTGTATGAGGTTGAGTTAATACAATACTGACTTCATGAGGATATTTACCAGAGAAGGCAGTTGCATTTGTTTAATAAGGTGAATTCTTCACAGCAACTTGGCAGAGCTCAGTTTGCCTTAAAGAAAGTATAGCTGTTAACTTATTTGAACCTGCAGTGAATGTCTGATATGTGAGTAGAGCAAACAAACCGCATGTTCAGTCTCTTGTCGTCCTCTCCCAGACACCGACTTGCAGAATTGTGTCTCCAGAAAACACCGCACATAAAGCTGCAATAAGCTGTTTGTGGAAAATGTGAACCTGTAAACTGTGAAAATGGTCTGCTTATACAGTGTAGGTCTGAAAGATGCATGTTTGCCAAGAGGAAAATAAAATCTCTAATGCTTTGAAGCCATTTTGCCAGGAGTCATTTTTTCCACCATTAAGCTGCACATTACAGGCTTCCTTTATGAAGTTGTATACATTTTATAGGTCTCCTAAATTGTCCACACAGCATTAAAGGACAGCCTAAAGATGAATTATGAATGTAGCATTTGTGTAGTCATACTGTAAGTGATCCTGAGCACAGGCCAGCAGCGACTGTATAGCTCGGTGTTGACAGCTCTGTAATGTGGACATGCAGGTGGTATATACAGGTAGCTCTGTAAACAGTATGGTTCCTCTCTGGGGACTGCGGGTCTTTCAGCCTGCTACAACATTAAACAATAGACAAACACCTCTGACCAGGCCTGACACATCCTACGTGACAAATTAGTCGTGTAGGCGTGTAACATTGAGCTGATGACAGAGACATTGCGCGGCCCATCTCTCTGAATAATTCAATAGACGTGTGTTGGCTCTAATAACTCTTGCTGAGTGACTTTCCCCGAGGCCCAAACACCCAACCTCTTCCCAGTATAATCTGTCCTTCCAATAATCCCATTACCGCCCTCCTTCGCCCTTTATGTTTTTAAGAAAACAAGGTTATAGGTGGACTTATATTTTAGGTGAAAGAGGGGAAATTTGTTCTTCCAAGTAGCAGTCTACAGCTGCAGAACTAATTATTAAGAATTCATTATTTATTCATTCGTCATCCCATCTGTGCTGATGTCAAGAGGCAGTTAATATGGTTCCAGGGCTTGTGAGAGCCACGATTAGCAACTCAAGGACCTGCACTCTCACAAGGCAGAAAATAATTGAACTTGAGGTCGAGAGAGACTGAAAGAAGCACAAGATATTATGTGGGTGAGTTCAAGTTTCTATCAACAGTTCTCACTTACGAGGACAGTTTGTATTTCACAAGTTTTGGTTTTTCACTTCCTTTCTGTGGAGAAGTGACCACACAAAACTCCACAGTTTCATAAGTAGAGTTAGGGGGGTTCAGTTCATGGGGATGTTAATTAGGATCATGGACAGGTCTGTTTTTACAGAGAGATTTTGTCCACTGTAGCTTTACGCTTATCAAATAAACATAAGGCATATTAATATTATACACTGGAATGCTCACACAAACAAGCTGAGACATATGTTTTAGACAGTCTCTTAGGTCTCTGTTTGTAGAACTTTATAAATGTATTTGTGTGCTTATTGTTGCTGTTTGAACCTCCATGTGTGGTGTTGCAGGATGACGGGGTGCAGGGAGTTTCACGGCGTCTCAACACCCACTGGTTTGTTTTTCTTCAGGTCCGGAATCTGACCCTGGCTTTCCAGGCCGCCGAGAGCATTGGCATCAAACCCTCCCTGGTGAGTTGAGGTGCCACAGACCTCACACACTCACGTACACAAACACACTTAGATAACACAGAGGGACCCTTTGATTAGACAAATTGGAAAAAGTACACTTTGATTTGCCAAGCTTTCAGGATGTGAAGCCTCAGAACAGAGATGCCCCACAACCATTTTATCAGACCATTTTTCCTCCTGACAGTCTTGAGCTTAACCCTGTCATATCAGTTACCGAGCCCGTTATTGCTGGATCGCCTCGAGCCTGTGTTCCAGCACTGTGCGCTGGAAATCTACGACACTTTGCATCAGGAGAAAAACTAACCTAATACATAATTCAGATATAATTTGACTTTGATTAGCTTAGTTGGTTTGTGAAAACATTAGCAGCTCTTTTCAGAAAAGGGTGACAACCAGCTGCTCCACTGAAATATTTTGACTTTGAGGGCACTTCTTTCTGTGTTTTGCCAAAACGTAAACAGTCAAAGAGCCCTAATCACTTACATTTATTTCCAGTGAAGCATCTCTAAAAGGAATAGTTTGACATTTTGGTACATATGCTTATTCTTAATCTTATTGTATTCTTTTACATTACATTCTTGCAGAGAGTTAGATGAGAAATAGATGCTGCTCTCATATCTGTCCATTAAACATGAAGCTAGAGCCTGGAGACTGTTAGCTTAGCCTTAGCATAAAGGCTGGAAGCAGGGGTAACGGCTATCTTGACTCATTAAAAAGGTAAAAAAATCCACCTACCAGCATCTCTAAAGCTCTCTAATAAACATGTTGCATCTCGTTTGTTTAATGCGTACAGACATTTTAGAAGTGTAATGAGACTACACTTGAGCTAAATGCTAACGTCAGCATGCTAACATGCTCACAATAACATTGCTAACATGCTGATGTTTAGCAGGTATAATGTTTACCATTTTCACCATCTTAGTTTAGCGTGTTAGCATGCTAGCATTTGCTAATTAGCACTAAACACAAAGTACAGAAGAGGTTAATAGGAATATCATGCAGGTATTTGGGTATTGAAGGGTTGATCTCCCCTCCATGAATCGCCACCTTAACGTGGTGGAGGGGTTTGTGTGCCCCTGTGACCCTGGGAGCTGTGTTGTCCGGGGCACTGGCCCCTGGTAGGGTCTCCCAAGGCAAATTGGTCCCAGGGGAGGGGACAGACTAAGAGCGATTCACAAATCCCTGATGAGTCGGACCATGCAGAGCTGGAGCACCTCGCCCAGAGGAGGGATACCGGGGGCCCCCCCTGGAGCCAGACCCAGGAGGGGAGCACGATGGCGAGCGTCTGGTGGCCGGGCCTTGACCCATGGGGCTCGGTCGGGCACAGCCCGAAAAACCGACATGGAGCCGCCACCCTGTGGGCCCACCACCTGCAGGGATAGGCATCGGGGTCGGGTGCAGTGTAAGCCGGGCGGCAGGCAAGGGCAGGGACCTGGGCGTGCTGACCTTCGGCGACGCAGACTGGTTTTAGGGACGTGGAACGTCAGCTCTCTGGCGGGGAAAGAGCCAGAGCTGGTGCGGGAGGTGGAGCGGTACCAGCTAGATATAGTTGGGCTCACCTCTACGCATAGCTCAGGACCTGGAACCAAACTCCTGGAGAGGGGCTGGACTCTCTTCTTTTCCGGAGTTGCCCGGGATGAAAGGCGGCGGGCGGGTGTGGGGATACTCACGAGTCCCCGGCTGAGCGCCGCTGTGTTGGAGTTTTCCCCGGGGAACGAGAGGGTCGCCTCGATGCGACTGAAAGTTGCAGAGAGGAAGGCTATGACTGTTGTTTGTGCTTATGCACCAAACAGCAGTTCAGAGTACCCGGCCTTCTTGGAGTTCCTGGGTGGCGTCCTGGAAGGGATACCACCTGGAGACTCCATAGTTCTGCTGGGAGACTTCAACGCGCATGTGGGCAATGATGGTGAAACCTGGAGGGGGGTGATTGGGAGGAATGGCCTACCCGATCTGAACCTGAGTGGTGTTTTGTTGTTGGACTTCTGTGCTAGCCATGGACTGGCCATAACAAACACCATGTTTGAGCATAGGGTGGTTCATAAGTGTACTTGGTACCAGAACACCTTAGGCCGCAGGTCGATGATCGACTTTGTGGTCGTATCATCAGATCTGCGGCCGTATGTCTTGGACACTTGGGTGAAGAGAGGGGCAGAGCTGTCAACTGATCACCACTTGGTGGTGAGTTGGATAAGATGGCGGGGACGGCTGCCGGACAGACCTGGCAAACCTAAACGCGTAGTGAGGGTGAACTGGGAACGTCTGGCGGAGGGCCCTGTCCATGAGATCTTCAACTCCCACCTCCGGAAGAACTTCTCGCGCATCCCGGGGGAGGTTGGGGACATGGAAACAGAGTGGACCATGTTCAAAGCCTCCATTGCTGAGGCGACCGCTAGGAGTTGTGGTCAGAAGGTCGTCGGTGCCTGTCGAGGCGGCAACCCTAGAACCCACTGGTGGACACCGGCGGTGAAGGAAGCCGTTAAGCTGAAGAAGGAGGCTTTTCGGGCTTGGCTAGCCCAGAGGTCTCCTGAAGCAGCGGACAGGTACCGGAGGCCAGAAGGACGGCAGCCTCGGTGGTCACCAAAGCAAAAACCCGGGTGTGGGAGGAGTTTGGGGAGGCTATGGAGGAGGACTTTCGGTTGGCCTCAAGGAAGTTCTGGCAAACCATCAGACGACTCAGGAAGGGAAAGCGGGGCTTGGCCCAGGCGTGTTCGGCAGGGGAGGAGAGCTGCTAACCCGGACTGGGGATGTTGTCGAGCGGTGGAAAGAGCACTTTGAGGAACTCTTCAACCCGACCAACATGTCCTCAGTGGAAGAGGCAGAGTTTGAAGACTCGGGGGAAGACTCACCCATATCCCTGGCAGAAGTCTCCAAGGTAGTCAAAGAGCTTCTTGGTGGCAAGGCGCCAGGTGTGGATGAGATTCGCCCTGAGATGCTGAAGGCTCTGGACATTGTTGGGCTGTCTTGGCTGACTCGCCTTTTCAGTGTCGCATGGAGGACGGGGACAGTGCCTTTGGAGTGGCAGACCGGGGTGGTGGTTCCCGTCTTCAAAAAGGGGGACCGGAGGGTGTGCTCCAATTACCGTGGTATCACACTGCTCAGCCTCCCTGGGAAAGTTTATTCCAGGGTGCTGGAAAGGAGACTACGACCGATTGTCGAACCTTGGATTCAGGAGGAGCAATGTGGATTCCGTCCTGGCCGTGGCACAGTGGACCAGCTCTTTACTCTTGCAGGGCTCCTGGGAGGTTCATGGGAGTTTGCCCATCCAGTCTACATGTGTTTTGTAGAGAAGGCTTTTGACCGTGTCCCCCGGGGGGTCCTGTGGGGAGTACTGCGGGAGTATGGGGTACCGGGGTCGCTGCTACAAGCCATCCGGTCCCTATATAACCGAAGTGAGTGCTGTGTCCGCATTCTCGGCACAAAGTCAAACACGTTCCAGGTTGGTGTTGGACTCCGCCAGGGCTGCCCCTTGTCACCAATTCTGTTTGTGATATTCATGGACAGGATTTCAAGGCGCAGCAGGGGGGAGGAGAGTGTCCGGTTTGGTGGTCTCAGAATAGCATCTCTGCTCTTTGCGGACGATGTGGTCCTGTTGGCTTCATCGGGCTGTGACCTTCAGCATTCACTGGGGCGGTTTGCAGCTGAGTGTGAAGCGGCTGGGATGAGAGTCAGCACCTCCAAGTCCGAGGCCATGGTTCTCAGCCGGAAAACAGTGGACTGCCCCCTTTGGGTTGGAGGTGAGTTACTGCCCCAGACGGGGGAGTTCAAGTATCTCGGGATCTTGTTCACGAGTGATGGTAAGATGGAGCGTGAGATGGACAGGCGGATCGGTGCAGCATCAGCAGTAATGCGGGTGTTGTACCGGACCGTGGTGGTGAAGAGGGAGCTGAGCCGGAAGGCAAAGCTTTCGATTTACCAGTCGATCTACGTTCCAACCCTCACCTATGGTCATGAGCTTTGGGTAGTGACCGAAAGAATGAGATCGCGGATACAAGCGGCCGAAATGAGTTTCCTCCGCAGGGTGGCTGGGCTCACCCTTAGAGATAGGGAAAGGAGCTCGGACATCCGGAGGGAGCTCGGAGTAGAGCTGCTGCTCCTCCGCATCGAAAGGAGCCAGTTGAGGTGGTTCGGGCATCTGATTAGGATGCCTCCTGGGCGCCTCCCTTTGGAGGTTTTCCGGGCATGTCCAACTGGTAGGAGGCCCCGGGGCAGACCCAGAACACGCTGGAGGGATTATATATCTCATCTGGCCTGGGAACGCCTTGGGGTCCCCCAGGAGGAGCTGGAAAGCGTTGCCGGGGAGAAGGACGTCTGGACAACCCTGCTTAACCTGCTGCCACCGCGACCCGGCCCCGGATAAGCGGAAGAAAATGGATGGAAAATGGATGGAAATTTTGATCTGATGATGACGCTAGATGAAGAGTTAAGGGCTCACCAATGTTGTTACAATTCATCCTGAGGGGGACATGATTGTCTGAACCAAATTAGCAATCTTTCCAAAAGTTGTTGGGATATTTCAGTCTGGACCAAAGTGGTGGACAGACCAACTGACTGACCGACCAAGAAACCGCCATTGCCATCCCTAATAAAAACGTCATGTTGCAGTTTTACAGGGGGTTTAATGCCACATTATTTCTTGACCGGGTGCAGTGACTTCCTGGAGTCTTTGCTGGTTGCCTGGCAACCTCATGGTGACGAGAAGACATGATGTGAGGTTCTCATCTACAGTAACTCTCTGCAAGACAGCGAATAAGCGTACAGTATTTCCCAACATGTCAAACTATTCTTTTAAGAACAGCAATAGGGTGTATTTTCCCTTAAAGCCCCTGAAAACATGGTTTAAAATAAATGAAGTATTTTTTAATAACATTAGAAAAAAAAGACTAAATAAGAAACAATCAAAGGTAAAGTTCAGAAAAAAACATCCTTAGTGTTTATTAAAAGCTTAAATAACTCGCTAATCTTCTTTATCAGGACTGTGTGGGTGTGGTTTAATCAGATTTGATTGACAGTGGCCTGGCAACATTAGCAAACAACCTGACAAACTGTCATCACATTTTGACTGAAATGGTTTGACTGAATCCTGATTGGTGCGGGGTAGTATGTGACATCAATGTTTTTCCGACTGAGCCCCGCCTACTTCAAACCATTGAGAAGTGCAGACAAAAACACATTCAGAAATCTTTCATCTGAAAAAAACAAAACTGTTTGGTAGAAACTAGTGTGTTCTTGTAGGATCCCATCATTCAGTAAGAAGCTGATTTGAGAAAATATTTTTTCAAGTCATGAGATCAAACAAAATCATCACATTTTGGCTGTGACTGAAACTGTCACAGATCCTAAATCATGTGTCTTGCATAAAACAGTCTCTTCACTGCCTACAGGTCATGGAGCAGGAGCTGTTTTTCACTCTCATTTAAACACACATATCACTGCCAGTATGAGTGTGGACACTGAACAGTTATTGCTGACCAGGTCAAGTGAATTTCTCACGCACACAACTTCCAGGACAAACGAGATAAAAAAGGTTGGATTTAGAGGAATAATCTGCTGTAGTCTTAAAGCCAGTGGGAATGAGGCATTTCTCCTCAGACCTACTTTTATTGGTGCTGTCCATCCGGGTGGCCCTTTTAATCATTTTCAATCTAAGCCCTCCCTGTTCTACGTCTGTGCATGACGTCTCTTCTTGTTACTGTCTGCACTTCTGGTGACAGCTTCTTGTTTTGAGGAACATGATAAAACAGAAGTGTATAGTTGGATATTTAAGTCCAACAAAAATAACTGCTCTGAGATTACTTTAAAAAAATACATAAATCAGTCTAACAGCTTGTTTGCTCTAAATCTGGAAGAGCCAGCTGGAATGTCAGCAAGGAAGTGAATTATGCTTAAATGTTCCACTGAGACCAAAGTTCACATGTCTTTGTCTTATTAATTCTCCATTACGTGCCTGTGGCTACAATATTGGATATAGTACACTGGCATGGCAAACTTGTTCCCATGTTCCCATTCCTGTAACCCGACTGCTACTGGCTCTCTCTGGTCTCTACTGACAGACCTCCATACATTGTTTTCAACTCCTTCTTTCTCTGCTGTAGAAACAGACCCCGCAGACACTGCCCACACAGTAGCTGATCATCCTCCTGTTAGGAGGTTCATGGAGACATCATGGAAGCTTCTGTGTAAATCTGACCTAACGGCCGCTGCTGTGACGCCGGCTCGATATGGAGCCATGTGAAAGTCTGGTTCACTCTGACTCATCGCTGTCAGCCAGGATTTGTGTCTGAGCGGCCGACTGCAGCTTCACACAGCTGTTTCATAATGCTGTAGATTACAGTTTTCCACAATAGTTTATTAAGCACATTTTCTGAAACACTTTTGCAATTCTTTAAACACTAAGAGCAATCACCACATCATTTTATACTGAGCAGCACAACACATCCATTGGTCCTGCAAAAGCCCATCACTCACTCAAAACATTTAACTATTGTGTCAGTGAAGATGACATGTACCTTTATCATTGGCAGATGTTATCATGAAAAAAACACTTTCTCTATTTCTTATTGTTTCTAAATGTAGCACTTGAAGCAGTTCAGCATATTTGATGAAGCTGATGTACTTGCATGATTCTTGCAATTTTAGGATTGTATCCACATTGTTGAAATGCACTTATTGTAAATCACTTTGGATAAAAGTGTCAGCTGAATAAATTTAATGTAAAAATGTAATGTAAATTGCTTTGGTCTAGGCACTCAAATGTCTAAGGCATTTATCAGTATGACAAAAGACACTAAAATTATGTTTCTTTGTGATTTCTCACATTGAGACTTACATACAGTAACCCAGTAATAAAGTCAAATATCCTATACAGCTGACTGAATGAACTCCTGTCACACATACAAAAGGATGAACTCATTGAATTTATTGTGACGGTTCATCTGTTTTTATTCTTTTTATGACACAAGCAAATTACTGGAGCCTATATAAAAAAATATACACTGTATGTTTGAGAGGTTGTGACAGTTGGCTGTCAAGGCTAATATTTAGGCGATATTTGTACTTATACATTTGACATCTGTATGAAAATGGCAAGAAATGCATTAAATGTTGTGAGAAAATGAACTATAGATTTGAGAATTGCACACAGTGTTTTGAGAAACATTTTCGTTTGACAATTGTGCCAAAGCAACTGAAACTGAGTGGTTCAATTAACAATGAAGAATGCAAATGATGACATGATTTTGGGTTGTGTCTGTCTTGGGGGAGTTCTGTGATTTAGAAAATCTCTAACATTCATATTCATGGCATTTGGCAAGAGTGACTTCATAATAATACTGTTCACCATTTATGATTATTCTCTTATGATCACACATGGAGCTGTCCTTGCAGAAAACATTCAATTATTACATAAAACATTGAAAATCAGTTGCTATTGGTGCAGTTTTGACAAAATGCTGCGTTTTAGCTCTACTCTTCTGTCTGACTGGCCTGATGGGGGTGCAGTTTGTAAAGCTCCAAATGACTACGAACTCTGAAATACCATAACTCCTACACCTAGCTACTAAATCGTTGCTCTTCCACCCCTCTTTCTGTTCCAAACAGGACATTGAGGAGCTGATGAAGACCGACAGGCCGGACTGGCAGAGCGTCATGCAGTACGTCTCTCAGATCTACAAGTACTTTGAGACCTGACCGGCGGGGTAAGAGGAGCTGGAGATCGAGGAATTGGAGGCACTGCGACACTTTTCTGTCAGCACTACATCCACCTTCCATTCAGACCAACCCCTCTCCTGCTCACTGACACTAGAAACATGACTTCAACTTCTCAAAAACAGAGAATTCCTCAACCAGTCATGGAGCAGTCTCATTTCTTAGCAGGACGCTACAGTCAGTGCTGAGGCCCAAATTTACAAAGACTGCAGTCAGGAAACACATTGCCGTTTTGAACATGTGCCAAGTCTTCTGCCAAAACACAACGTATACGAGACTATCTATGCATGGTTAAAGTGTGACCTTCTGTCTGAGTGTGCAGTGTGACGTCTCCTTTCACTGAACAACATGCAGTCATGAGTGAACCAGTGTGAACCCAACTTTTGGTCAATTTTGGCCCCGTTTACTGAAATGTTGCTTCAAAGAATCGATCACTTCTTGTGGTAAACAAGCTGGAGTTGTACTTTGCATAGGAGAGAGTATTTTGAAGTGACAGCTCTGAGTTGAACTGAAGCCTTTATATTTTCCACTTTTAATTGTGTGTGTCCTTCAAAATAGAAATGAGACAAACCCTAGCTGCCATCCGTGATGCGACACTAAAATTATTTAACTACAAGAGTTGCTGAAAAGTTTTGTAGAAATATTTTTTATGGAAACAGATTGATCTCTATGTTTGCATTGTTTACAGCATTAAGGACTGGCTGAATCACACTATCGTACTGTGCCCTCCTGTGTTGTTTCTTCATGTTTTGCATCAAGACTCTCTCGACGACTATGGTACTGCAGCTGCTTTGCAAAATATACATATACACATTGGCATGCCATGTTGAATTATGAAGGAGAGGATAACCTTTACATGTAAGGCACAACACTTTCTCTGTGGTATGATTTAGACAAGCCTCCATCTGCAGATACCCTTATGTTTTGGAAGATAAAAGTGTTATTTATTTACAAGACATATGCGTCCTGAAAAGTGAGAATGTGGACCGAAATGTATGCAGTTTTCTATTTATGGATGTCAGATTTGGAGGCCTGTTGGATGGATATTGCTCAATAAAGGATTGTCAACTTTTATATTCAATCATTCGCTTTTATTATTCTTGGGGTTATGTTTCGATACAAATATGCTCTTCTTCAGTGAAGCTATTGTGTGAATGCGCCAGCCTCTCAGCGTGTATTCATGTGTTGCTCTAGTTGAGGTTAAACTGCTTTTCCACTGTGCCTATTAAAGCTCTGTGCCAGGGTTGTAAAATATTTGGGTACATGCGAACACAGTGGAAAAATGTTTCCTGCTTATCACATCCCTCCTTTTCTACTTTGATGCATTTCAGCCTGCACTGAAATATCTAAAAGCAATCAAATGGGTCTGAAGAGAATTAAAAATGGATCAATCAAAGGCTTGACTCTGTAAAGGACAAACTTTAGGGGTCCGTTTGGGAAATAGACTGAACATTTATGACCATTCAGCTTGAACATGTGGTGAGTTCAGTGATCATCATAAGACAAGCACCTAATAATAATCACTAATTCTTAAATATTATGCGACTTTCTTCTCTTTCAAACTGGCTTCCATATAAAAACATTACTTTCTACTCTGACTTAATCTTGTGCGTTTGTGTCAGCCAGAAGCGGAAGATAAACGATATTGCGCAAACACTGTGAAAACGTGAGAAAATCGGGTTTTTTGGTTGCTTTTGTCTCCACTTTTTTGAGTCCATGGTGTGGGGGCACAACTCCCTGCGATTTCGGCCGGACTGAAACCAGATGCAGCCGCGTGTCTGTGAGTAGTGCGGGCAGGCGTGTGTGTGTGTGTGTGTGCGTGTGTGTGTGTGTTCGCTGTACAAACAAGACTGCATTTACAATAAAGGGATAGCACGTGGAGGCGTCGTTGGGTGTTGTTTAATTGGCGCGTAATTACGCACGGCGGACCGGTGACGCTCGTTTGGGATTCCACCCATATCACGCTGCTTGTAACGGCGACCGAGTGAGTGTGTGCGTGTGTGTGTTTGGGGCGTGGCTTCTCTGTAAAATAGAGTTTCCCCCCCCTTTTTCTTCTTGCGTTTCTTCCTCCACTTCAAAACTGCTGTAGGGGGGGGGGGAGTTGTGTCACACTCTGCCTGCGCTACAGATCCACAGATGCCGCTTAAACGCTCCACAGATCGGTCGCTGTTGATGTGAAAACATCCAGAGAAGATGTACAGGTTCATTAAGGTGAGCGACAACACTGTTAAGTGATTTTATATCTGTTTTATGTGCACACTTCTGCAGCAGGCGTGGAGGATGAATGCATTATTACGCAGCTACTGCAGCTTTTCTCAACTTTGTAATGCAGGAATAGTAAACATTGCTGTTTTTTTCTTAACATGAATATAAAGTCAATTCCTGTCTTTTCAACAGATGGCTGGTTCTGCAGCTCACACTTGTGGAATATTCCTGGATTACAGCAGAAAGACTTCTTTACTCCTCTGGGACTAGAAGCAGTGTTGTGGGTGACCGTCTTTGAGAACAGCCTGCAGGTTTTAGTCCTTTAACACACTTTGCTGAGATGAATACGTTCTACATCGTGATTGAAGTAGTAATTGCTGTTCTCTCCATATCCGGCAACATACTGGTTTGCTGGGCTGTCGCGATCAACACCACTCTGAAGAACGCCACCAACTATTTTCTGGTGTCTCTGGCTGTGGCTGATATTCTGGTCGGTTGCCTCGCCATCCCCTTTGCCATAACCATCAGCATCGGCATACACCTGGACTTCTATGGATGCCTCTTTCTGGCATGTTTTGTCTTGGTACTGACACAAAGCTCCATCTTCAGTCTGCTTGCTATTGCAATTGATAGATATCTGGCCGTCAAAATTCCTCTGAGGTGAGTATATTATTACTTTTTTTAATCACTGATGTGGAATTTATCTAAACATTCTATAGAAGTAGTTTTTCCCCCACCTGATTAGATTACTCATATAGATGTGAAGATAATGGTGAAGATAGTGAAACCTCAGACTAGAAGTCACTCTTTAACACTCATTTTGCTTTCTTCTAATTCAATCAAAGTGAATTAAAGTCTTCATTTTAGGGGACCCTGTAGGTTCTTGGGTCCCAGTTTGGAAACCAACCACCCATCTATCAACAGGACTGTAACTTGAATTGAACGTACTTAAATAAGCAGAAAAATATTGAGTTCCTTTTCATCCTATCTTCATAAAAGAGCCCTATATATTGACATGTCTCCCCTGTGGAAAATAATTGAATCCAGGAGCTGGAAAATCACTATAAGCTCAGATCAGAGCTCAGAAACTGATCACAATCAGTTTCCTGTGGAGCTTAATGCCTTGTGTAAAAATAGCACAGTTGGCCTAATATCTAAACTTGGAATGATAATCAGATAACACCTCTCTTGCACATTATTTAAATCTGGTGTTAGGGACAGACTTAGCAAACACTTTGAAGTAGATGTTCTTTAACCTTGATTCAATAATCTAAAGGGTTTAGGTAAAGCCACCTTTACATACGGTATGGTAGTGACTTTGGTGTGTCAGCAGTAGAAACCCAGAGAAATCTGTGTCTGAGTACTTGAGTTATGTTAAATCATTTCCATCAGTTGGTCAGTAGCTAACTCTTGATGCAGAGCAGGTATTTCATCAGGCACCTCCTGTAGCTCATAAAAAGCTGCAAAGATCTGTCATGCAGCTGTTTGATGTGACCGAACAGGAGAAGCCGCTGGATCAATACCCGGCCCCAGTGTGTCACTTTTCATTGATCCTGATGGCAAAGGCCACCAAGCACTGTGTAGCCCCTAAGCATGTCCGCAAGTCCGACTGAGGAAACAGTGCACTGAGCACAGTGCTGCACGCTATTTCCGTGAATTGAAGAATAAAAGCTTTATTGCCAGCTGGGAAATGTCTGTCTCCAGGTGGTGGTGTTTTTGGCATTTCACCATATCAGCGAGTTGTCAGTTTGTTTGCAAAGGCAACACTCACTGCAGTGAATGTTGTGGGCACTGCATGCAGTTTTGGGGGCTTCGTGCCACGGGGCTGTGATGTGCTGTCATTTCCATTAGACTCAAACACTGGCAAGAAAGGACAGTTTGACACTAGTCTGGGATGAAAGTTGTCTGCCACCAACTAAGTGGCTTGTAAAATCCCCATTTGTGATTCTATTTTTGACCTACGGACGGAAACCAAACCTTAACGCACCTCATTCTACCTCCTCAGGCAGAAAAACACTGACTTTAATCGCCTTTAAATGAGCGACACACTCATAACATTCTCTGTAAGAAGTTTTCAACATGACATTTTATAGTTTCTTCTGAACGCTCAGCTCCCACCCTCAGAACACACATGTGATAATAAGACCAGTGTGTGTATGTTCAGCTCAAATTACATGTCCATGTTGATGGCTGGTGTGTGTGTGTGTGTGTGTGAGTTTGGTCAGTCTGCAGGCCTTTGGGGCAGTGATTCTCTCTCATCAGACAGAAGTGTTTTCACAGATGGTGGAAGTGAAAGGCCAGAGCCAGATGTTTTAAACCCTGTGAGATGACAGAGCTGCACACCCACTCAAAGCTCTCTTCCACCCCCCGTCTTCCCTCTTTGCATTTCTCAATAAAAGACCCTCCGGCTGTTTTGTCCCTCCGTCCTGTTTGAGCTTTCAAATAACCTTTAGCACATCATAGACTTTACAGGATTGTCCACACCCCCACCAGTAGCACTGCTTCACTGTGGTCGGGGACCGTATGCATCCTCTCGCCTCAGGCTGCTGATTCAACACATTTCAGTTTCATCATTTTAATGGACAGTTTAAGAGTCTTCTTGTCTTTGTTTCAGCACATGCAGGGGTGTAGTGGGTGTGGTACAGTGTCCTCCTTGATGTAAATCCCGCTTTAGCGTTTCACAAATAATGAAAAATGTGGAAGTTAATGCAGTATTAGAGTTGAAGAACCAGACAAGGCTCTGTCTGGCTGGACTTCAGACAACTGATCCACATTTATCACTGATGCTGAGTCTTGAAACGACCTGGGGTCAGTAGCGGAGACTAGAGACCAATGAAGTGCTGTGTGATGTAAAAAGATGCCTTATAAAGGACGTTGACAGTGGTTAAACGTGTGTAGTTCCCCAGTCAAGCTTGGAGGAGAGTTAAGGTTTAGGACTGGATGTCAGTGTTGCGTGATTTATGATGAGTGTGGGTTTTGCAGCTTGTCTAGAAAATGAAATATCAACATCATCGGAGGACATTTATCTCACCACCATCTGCACTCTGGACCATAGACTGACGACACTTCCACACCACAAAGACCTCATTTAAAGTAATAGTGTGACGTTTATGCATATTTGCTTTTTACTGAGAGGACTGATACCACTCTCATGTCTGTACGCTAATCTGAAGCTACAGCCAGGAGACAGTTAGCTTAGCTTAGCATGGAAGCAGGGGGAAACAACTAGCCTGGCTCAGGCCAAAGGTAATAAAATCCACCTACCAGCACCTCTTAAGCTCACTAATTAACACATTGTATCTGGTTTGTTTTATCTGTACAAAAAACAAAGTGCACATTTGACAAGTTGCAGTTTTATGGCGAGTTATGTGCTGGAACTATTTCTCTCCATGTGCAGTGAAGGTACTGTGCCTAGCAGAAATAGTTACAGCGCGTAACTCCCTGTAAAACCACAATGTTGTTTTTACATTTTGGTTTGTGTACAGATTAAACAAACGATATATAACATGTTAGTTAGTGAGGTTTTGGTAGGGGTATTTGTGAGCTTAGTACAGAGCCAGGCTAGCTGTTTCCCCCTGCCTCCAGTCTTTATGCTAAGCTAAGCTAATTGACTTCCAGCTCTAGCTCCACATTTAACTGACAGATATGAGAGTGGTATCGATGCTCATCTAACTCTCAACAAAAAATGCCAAACTATAACTTTGATAATCAGACTATGATCATTTGTTTCACTTTTTGTATGGACTCGATGATCAGTAGGTGGTAAGGGGTTACAGTTTCACATGGTTAGTATGGGTGGTACTTCCTGTTTGCATTTACAGATGAGTGGGAACCACGACAAGGAATGAACCCCATTCGTCCAAAAGATATTCCCTCATTTAGTGTTTTGAGGGTGAGCTACGTCCAATGTGCCACTCCTCAATCTACTATTCAGTTGGGTTGAGATCTGGTGTCTGTGAAGGCCACAGCATATGATTCACATAATTGTGAGCCCTCGTGCCGTGTGGAATCACCTGCATTTCATGTGTTTCTCCACTCATTTACTCAGCCTTGTCACCTGTCTATATGTCTGTTCTCTTTTACACAGAGAGCTGTTGGAGGATTAAACCCATATTGATTACTGGCTGCAGGTTGTAATTGTTTGTATTAATGCAGTGAAACCAAGCTGACTCCATTTTCTGAGAGGAAGAAACCCACCTATCTGAGCTAGCTGAGGATTTCATACTCTAAAAATAGGTTTTGACGGGAGTATCACTTTAATAATGAGTCAACAAAACCAAAACGAGACATACAGGTGTAATTGTTGAGTTGACAGCAAGAGGGATAGCAAGTTCAGCTTCCTCTTGGAAATGTACAGAGAGATTATTTCTGTATTTACCTTTCCCTCTTGTCAAAACAATATTTGTATCGAACTGTGAAAGCTTTCCAAAATCAAATCTGTGCTTACATGGTTTTATTCTCGACTTGCCTTCAGCATGTTATCCGACTTGTTTTTGAGAGATAGTCACAAATACAATTCATAATGCAAATGCTGAACAGATCTGTTTGCATACACAGCAACAGGCTGGGTGACAGCCCTGTGTTGTCAGTGTGAACGGCCACCTGTTAGATTGTGTTTGAAGCAGGACTGCGGACACTGCCGGACATTCAAGCGGATGTTGTGGGAGTTTAGAGTGTGTGTGGCCCGGCTGAGGTCTGCGGCCCCAGGCGGAAGCACAGCGACAGAGAGAAGAGAAAGGATGTATGGAGAATGGAGCAGGGGAAGAAAGCAAAACAAAGATAGATGCCAGCGTGCTGTCGTCATGCCAGAACTAATCCATTCAGCCGCTCGCCCGTTCCCTGCTTCCAAACAGAGAGAGTGGGAGGTGATGTGCAGGAGATGGACCCTCTGGGAAATGGACCCTGTGTGGCCTGTTGTATTTGTGACTGACAGATAGAGGGAGTAGAAGATGGAGAGGAACAGCGTGGAGACGTGAGCTGTGCAGGTCATCGTGAGCTCTGAAGCGTCCTCTCCTCCCTCTGTGGGCAGAGTGCTCTATTATTTATGGCCCCCAGGGCGACGCGCTCGCCTCCCTGCAGGGGGTCGCAGGACAGAGGCGGACCTCGCACACCACTGATAAATAATTGACTGCTGGGATTATCATAATTTTTATAACACAGGGCTGCTCTGAATGCCCACTCAGAGATAGACTGGGCTAATGATTAAGAACTTTCATTTTACTAGCAAATTCTTCATATCTAAAACCAGGGCTTTGATGGCATTCACTTCCTGCCTGTTGAACCCACTTCCTCATAGACAGGCTTCACTCTCATCTCTTGCAGCCTCTTATGGGACGCATGCAACATCAAGCTTTTGTTAAAGGATGTAAGAGTCTAAAAAGTAATATTAAAGTAATATTATAAAGAGTACAATCTAGACCTGCTCTGTATGAAACGTGCCCTGAGATGCTTGCTTTAAACATGTTTTATAGTTTACTATGACTGCTAACAAAGTTTACAAATGGTTCATAAAATAAATTCACTTTTCACAGGTTTAGAAAGGATTGGTTCACGTTTTCCGAGTCTGTCTTACTACATTAGTCACATGCCCATATAGTCACATGCCCATATGTACATTGAAAGAGTTATCAGTCACTCTAATTGTTCTTCCTGTCCATACAGGCCGTGAAGCAATCCCTTCCAACGTTACTCCAGTGTAACTCTGACTCTAACTCTGCTGAGGCCTCATGTTAGCTTCAGCTGAACTTTATAATAGTTTTACACAGAACGAGGGCTGTGGATCTCTTTGAATGTACATGTTGGGATGTGAGCGCTGTTTTAAAAAAAAAATGATCCTTATATGTTAATAAATATTTTATTATCCATAGACAAGTGAACAATGTTAAAATCATTCATAATTAAATGATTGGTAAAAGTTAAATCACATAATAGCTAATTTAGCATTTACAAATGATTTATCAACAATAACTTGGCTAATGGCTTGTAAATGACAACAGATTAATATATAAGAAGTGAGTTATTAATCATTTACTAATGGTTATTCCATCATGAACTAATGGTTCATGATGATCATTATTATAAAATTCTGATATGGTGTTATTGTGTGCTGTGTAGTTGTAGAGATGGATTATATGTGGCATCTCCAGCTCAGCCTGGCCTGTGCGTGTGTGACTGTGACTGTGTATGTGTGTGCATGTCAGCATGTGTATGAGTCATTACCATGTGGTCGCACGCCTGAATCACTTTGAGGAAACAACTCATTCTGCTTCAAGCGCAGTTCATATGATGGGGACAGTCCGGACGGCACTCGTGTGAGTCAGCCCTGCATCTCCATACGCAGCCTCTGTGCACCTGCTCTTTATAATTTCATATCACATTTCTGATAAGTGATGGCTTAATGGGAAACATGCTGAATCCGTGTAAATCATTCTAACAGTCAACATTCATCCTTTTATCAGTAGTGAAAAACACGAGATGTTTTACGCATCAAACTACAAAACGGCAAAAGCCGAGACAGTTTAAAAAGTGAAGACCAGTCTGTCGGTTCTGTTCACTGGCTTCTTTCATTTTCAATTCTTCGTGCTCTGTTGATGTGGTCTGTGGGAGTCCCGCTTACCAGATCTGAACATCAACATCTGAACACAAACCAGTGAACATGCCTCTCACCTCAAGCGAGGCGCGTATCATTCTAGCAATATGTTTGGGGTATGAATTTGAGTGAAGCAGGATGTGAGATATTGTCAGTCACAGCAGCAGACTTGATGCTTTCATTTTGCAGCTGATAATGTGCATGTTCATTCATGTTTTGTTTTTTTTGTATTGTTTACAAGCTGTTTACTTTTTTTAATTGAATTTTTGGTGTAGTGTCCACAGAGCATGTATATCCTCCCCCACAATGTCAGGATGAGTCCAGGTAAACTCATCTAAGGTTCATTAGGATTTTGTCAGTTCAAACCAACTGGAAGCAAACACTGATCGCAAACTGCTCTGTGTCTGTGTGGTGCATACATGCCCTAGCGTGAAACTCTGACATTAGGATGTCAGGTCCATCATTAGGATGTTTAGTGTTTCTAACAAACACTGTTGCGTCGTGTCAGAAAACCAAACCTGGAAACCAAACAACCCAAACGTCATTGTCGAAATGAATTTGGTAGCTTTTTGACTTCGAAGATGATCTCTGTCCATTTTTGTTAGGACAAGCTTAATTGTTGTGTATGTTTTTAACCATGCTAGCGCCGTCACTCTATAGATGGAAATGTCAGTCTGTCAGATGGTTGGTCCAGACTGAAATATCTCAGCAACTATTGGAAGGACTGCCATGAAAGTTTGTAACGACATTCATCTCAACTAAAATGGTGATAATGGTAAACATTATACTTGCTAAACAACGGTCACTGTGAGTATGTTAGCATGCTGACGTTAGCATATAGCTCAAAGCACTACTGTGCCTAGCCTCAGCTGCCGGACTGGCTCCATTTCAAATGAATGAGAGGGATGAATTTTTTCATGCAGGGCTAAAGTGGGTCTGAACGCAGCGTTTGTCTTGTTGATGTGACTGTGGGTGGGGGATTGGATGCTTGTGTTTGCTTGTTTGTGTGTGATGTCTTTGATGACGATATTTTCTGCAACACTTGAATGCACCATCTCACTTCAACATTCTTATTGTCTACCACAGAAGGAGCTACAAACTGCACAAACAAAAGCCAACACCAGTTCACTTTCTATGAGCAAAAATGTTGGGATTTTAAGACTTACTAATATTCACATCACAAAATTATTAGATCACAGAAAAAGCACCCAAAACATGTTGATCTTTTGTTTTCCTCATTTACTGTAAAAGTTTCATGCAGTGTTCCTATTTTGAGTGTGACATTTGTCCAAAGCTTCCACATTGGGGACATTATTAAGGCAGTAACCTCTGCTGTGTTTTCTCCAGGTACAAGGAGTTGATGACGGGAAAGACTGCCAGAGAGATCATTGCTATTTTATGGATCCTCTCCTTTGTCATTGGCCTCATCCCCTTCTTTGGCTGGAACTTGAAGTACTCGAGCTGCAGGAACAGCAGTAACAACAGCTCTGGGGCGGACAACACAACAAGCGCTGGCCTCATGGAGGGGCTGAGGGGCAGAGGAGACTTACTACGGAGCTGCAAGCTCAAGTGCTTCTTTGAGAGCGTGGTGGACATGCACTACATGGTCTACTTTAATTTCTTTGTGTGCGTGCTGTTGCCGCTGCTCATCATGCTGGGCATCTACATGAAGATCTTCACCGTGGCCAGGAAACAGCTGAGACAGATCGAGCTTAAGTGCGTGGGCAACGGGGACAACCATAACCACGGGCTGCTGCAGAAGGAGATCCGGGCCGCCAAATCCCTCTCCATCATCGTGGGACTGTTCGCCATCTGCTGGCTGCCCGTCCACATCCTCAACTGCCTCACGCTGTTTTACAGGGAGCTGCAGAAGCCGGACGTTGTCATGTATGTGGCCATCATTCTGTCTCATGCCAATTCCGTGGTCAACCCCATCATCTACGCTTACCGCATTCAGGACTTCAGGAACACCTTCCGCAAGATCCTGGCCCAACACTTCCTGTGCCGCAGGGAGGAGCTGTACCTCAGCTCCAACGGCAGCAGACGCAACAGAGACCAGATCCACATGACCATCGACCCTCTGCTATAGAGAGAGTCGTGACGGAGGAGTATTATTATTTGTGTCAACTCTGTTGTTTGAGTCTTGAATTTCCTTTTCACTGAGGTTTATAATGTTTACAGAACAAGGGTGTGATATGTGAAGATGGACTGATGTCAAACGCGCCTTGAATGTGGACATTTATTTATGAACTGTGCTGAGTATCAGGGGTCAGTCAGTGAAACATTGAATGACGAGTCTTACAGAACTTTTGTATTGTGAAGGATTTTGGATTTTAGAAAAAACATGTTGAAGCTAACTGGATTTGTAGGACTGTGAACAGGATCCAAACTTTGCTACATTCGAAGATGCTATTTATCATTCTGAATCCACCCTGTTACAACTCCCAACACTCCTTTTTTTGCCCTGCTATTTTATATTGTCAACGTTCAGTGCCAGTGTTTATTAATTTATTTATTACAAGACCTTTTCTTTGAGAATGTAAAGATAAAAAAAAACCTTTGTGTGGCTAGATCTGTACTTGTGGACCTAGAAAGGTACAATAGTAGTAGTCTACATCCATGGTTATCTTTGGCTCGTGACCCTTTCAAATGAATTCCTACTCATGACCATCACAGGCTCAATATACAGAAAGATCGAATACTTTTGTATAGCAGAAATGTTCTTGAGCTGCTGCTTCAACTAAGTGCCAGTGTTTGCAGGCGTTCCTGTCGCTGCACTAGTGAATCCTCTACAAAATATGTGTGGAGGGACACAGTAGTCTACAGAGGGATCATAAACGACAGGGACTGTCATACATATTAGAACATGTCAACAGCTAAATTAGAAGAAAAGGGGGAAATGTAAACATAAATAAACAAGAAAAACATAAATGCTTTCCTAAACCATGAATCATCCAGAGGAAGGCTTTTTAACTACTAGATGAACAGCATGCTTTGATTCAGCCCAGCAGACCCAGACATAAGAAGTATCCATTGCATTTCCATGTTAACAAGACAACAGCTCAGGAAGTGGGAAACTGATTGTACCCTTTATAGAAATATGGCATCTGCACAGAGCTTGTTCAGCTGCTTTGTTTTGATCCAAGTGAAGACACACTGTAAGCAGACAATGTCAAATTTGATACTTCAAATCAGTACAATTCACATTATTCCTCATCATCCAAGCGTCCGGTACAGTACCAAAGTAAGTAGTAAGGTACGTACCAAACGTGGCTTACACAACATGAAGCACTGTTGCTTTGATTCAGTTGGGTGTGTATGGATGTCGCTTGCCTTAGGAGTCCAGCTGACAACCCATCTCCCCCCAGACAGTCTCAGCTGGGCTCTCATCTGCCCCGTTAGCACAGTCAGTCCTCCACAAGCTGCCGAAGTCACTGATGAGCTGTTTTGTTTGAGAAAACAATACAGTTTTAAGGGTCAAATAGCTGAAATATGTTGCACTGAGGACTCATTTTAATCAAACTCCTAGTGAGCCAATACTCGTTACTCTTCTGTGCTAGCAAATATATGCGATTGATAGACAACTAAGTCCAGTTGAACCCAAATAAATAGATTAATAAATAGATTTTAGGTAACACTAATGAAACGTTCTCTGAGGCAAATTCTTTCTTCTTGCATTCGATGGTGTTCGTATGCAGCATTGTAGTTTGAGGCAACACAGCCGCAGCGCTGCGATCCACCGAGTCAAATAAAATGCAGATGATGCTTTGCCTCTTTCCTGCAGGGGTGTGGTGGTTAGCATTGTTGTGCAGGTTCCTGTTGAGCTTATAAAACTGCAGACAGGGGTGAGCGCTGATGAATCACAAAAAAAAAAAAAAAAAAAAGGTCTTGGTGAATTAATAATCAGAGCAAAGCAGAGTTTTGTTTGGAGAGTGGCGTAATTTATGTGAAAAAAGTGAGGGTGAATGTGGTCAGAGAGACATCACTACACAGATGAAAACACATTGCACTGACATTTTAGATTATTTCCCGTTTGGTGTGCTTCATTGGTGGTGTTGAACCATGTTGTATTGGTGTTTAACAAGTGTTCTTAAGTTGAGCGCTCGCCTCCACTGCTTCACTATCTCCCCTCATTTGTGTCCAGTGCTCCACCTCTGACTAACTTCAAGGGCTAAAATACAGGAGTGTGCCAAAGTTTAAGTACATTCCAATGGAGACATCTATACTGTAACTGCACTGTAATGTCGTGTTATTGTCTTTGTTGACTGATGTGTTAACAATAAGTACTGTAGGTGTCCGGCTTTCTACAAGCTATTGATTGATGTCAAACTATTGCCTTCATTTGCGATTTAAAGGTAAGACGGACAATAACAAAGTTGATCTAGTTCAACATTCCTGCCTTTCATTCCGAAGTACCTATCTGTCAGTGTGCTATAGTGTTGTCACTAATCAGGAAAAACATCCACTGTGCGTCAAGCTGATGTTCAACCTTTCCAGAGGCCATTCTTTCTTTCACTCAACAAAACTACGACTGCGAACTGATACTGCTATTTAACATGATGCAATCTGTATGTATGGTGAATTATTTTGTTAATAAAGGCAATGTTTATATTGTTACAGACCAGTCTTTATTCCTAAAATTTCAATTTTAAATCATATATCAATTTATATTTACAAATGACACATTGGAAAAATTCTTAATGTTTTTAAAATGTTAGTGAATTAACTTCAGCAGGCAGAAGCTCACTACTTCCCTGACTGATGCGCCTTCAGATAAAAAGAACCTAAAAATAAGGCCGTACATACTCAATGAACAGATGTCGTTTCCCTGGAAACAGATTAAGAGCTCTTCCAAAAGAAAAAATAAATAAAGCAACATCTGGTGTCTTTCAGCGAGACATATGAAAGAGCAGAAACCATGGTAGCGTTCCCGTGCTCCGATCCTCTCCGCAGTGACGTCAAGTGTCCGTTTAAAACATTGGCTCTCATCCAAGAGGGTCCACGTCTGAGGGCGTGCTGGTCCACCTGCTGGACTGAACATGCCTGGGTGTCACGGTGCTGCTGTCCCGCTGAGCAGCATGGACATCTGCTGATCAGACACTCTCTCCTGCTGAGTCACACCCGTGGCCTGGCACAGGTAGACGGCCAGGATGTGTTTGCACTGGGAGAAAAGAGAGCAGACACTGATTCATTACATGAACACGTGCACGGATGTGATTAATGACACGGAAATGAAGCCCTAGTGGCACTTCAGTCATTTAAATTCAAAGATATCATATAAACACCAGAGAAGAAAGGAGCTGCTTGGCTCTGCTGGGAATTTTCCACTGACTAATCTTCAATCTGAGGGTACAAATCAAATGCCAGAACAATTTCCAATATTTATATCAAAATCTAAACATTTCTATAAATGAAAAGCATGTGATTAAGACGGTTGTGAGTGTGTATTATTTTCCAAATGGAGTGTTTGTGTGGTGAATAAGACGTAGCTAAATGTGTATGTTGAATGACAAAAAGCCCTGTATTTGTGTCACTGAACACACTCATTCTTATCAACATTAACATGTTAATCATTGACTTGTTTTCTCCCTCAGCCTATTCCATGCATTATAGATGAGATTTCCTCCACACTATAATGCCTGTGGATTAGTGTTTTACATAAACAATGAGCCAAAGTCAAAGTGTGGTAATAAAAAAAGAAAGGACAGAGGTACAGAAGTTTGTTGACTAGCTTCTCCTGTCGACTCTGTTTATTAGCACATGGCTGTCTGCTGTTGGTGGGAGAGCTCCTTTATCTGTCCTCTGACCTACTTGTCAGAGCAGTATGGACCTGGTTTGGCCTTATCCAGTCATGTTGGAATCTGCAGAGCCCCTGAATGGACAGAGTGGCTCCAGCGGGGGAGGACTGCCGACTGCATGGTTTCTGCATGTCGTATGGTTTTGACTTTGGGACTGGAGAGCCTTATCTTGCACCAACATTTAGCTTCCACACATGTAACGACACAAAATCGACTCCACCTACATTTAGCTAGCTAAATGCTAGCTGCTGGAGAGTTTGATGAGGCAGTGAATAGTTTTATTTTTCATGGGGAATGGCATCAGTGTTGTGATGTGCTCAAGGGGAGTCTCCACGCTCTGTTGCAGCTCTCTGTTTCTCACACTGATTTTAGCAGCATCCTCCAGGGAAGCAAGTCTCCCTGACACTTGGAGCAGAAGCAGAGGCCGTTTGTTTGCAGATATTTAGAGCAAAAACAGCCAGTCAGAGTGGAGACGCCCCTCAGTGACCAGACAAGAACATGACTTGACCACAATACATCTGTTACACACATTTCAATGTGTGTTTCCTCTCACTTTTGACTGGGCGGTTTTCTCCAGGATACACGCCTGACTGATGAGACACAATGGCTGTGAAACAGCTTTCATGTCTCTGTGTGTAAGTATGCTACTGTATGCACTGTGTAACATACTGTATATACTGTGCGTGTTCCTGAGCTGGTGTTCATACAGAGTTCAACCCCAGCAGGACACTGTGTGAGTACATTAGTGTGTATGTCTTCCTCTGTGCTGGATCAAATATTTTTTTTGAAATCTTTTCAAAAAGGGCGTAATTTCCACTGGGGTTGGGGCGGGGGATGTCCCCCTCACTTTTCAAAATTCTATATTTATTTTAGTTCCCTGGGTTTTCCCTATCAGGCTACATAAAGGCTACTCCCCTACCATCTCATAGGCAGAGGCTGTATCTGCAGGCACCACTTAATCTCCATTTTTCACAGTCAATAGTATCCTAAAACTACGCTACAACTGAACTTCTAATATTAAATATTAGATAGTAATTAGATAGTAAAGGACAGTGCTCTTTGAGTGAAGATGCACAAACAATATTTATCTATCATAAAGTATAAACAAAAATGAAATGTGATTTTAAGTAGGGTTAGTGTATTAAAAATACAGCAATGTACACAGCATTTCTACTTTTTTATATGAAATATTCATAAAATATAAATATTTAAAATGCACTGAATAGCTCTGACATACTGTTTTTGAAGAAACTCTGACTTCTTATTATTCCTGAGTTTCAGGACAGATGCCTCATGATACTTTTTGTGATACCTTACTTTGAAGAAAAAATGTCTACAAAATGTTTTTTCTTCATTTAACAACAGAAACAAAGCCACAGTCTAAAAGTGGCAAAATGTTTTAAATCAGAAACTGATCAAAGTGTAAGTAAAGAAGAATACAAATCTGACCATCCGAGCATTCAGTGCCAGCCTTTGCTACTTTTACAGTTTTTGGTCGGTACCAGAAAAGAGCTGAGGTTTGATATGTGTGTAGTGGTGGAAGAAGTTTTCAGATCCTTTACTTAAGTAAAAGTAGCAATGTCACACTGTGCAAATACTCCACTACAAGTAAAAGTCCTGCATTCAAAACCTTAAAAGTATGTAAGCAGTATCAGAAAAATGTACTTAAAGTATCAGTAAAATGGTCACTGTCAGTATTTTACGATTACATATGATGTTTTTGGATTAATATTACGGCTGCATTAATGTGTATGTTGCATTTCACTGCTGCAGTTGTTTATGGCTATGCTAATTTTAACTACTATATACTGTTGGGTAGTTGAATCTACAGTAATGCATCATATTCTATAAGATCATCATATGTTTGTAGCATCGCTGTCTTGGGAGAACCACAAAAGTCCACTTTTCATGAGCTCAGAAAAACAGGCCTGTTTTCAGCTTTGTGACGATGTGTTTTCCAGCTAATTCAAGGGGGGTTGAGTAGTTTTTTAATCTTAAAAAGTGATTTTTGGAAAAAATGTAATCTGAAAAGTAACTAAAGCTGTCAGACAAATGTAGTGGAGTAAAAAGTACAATATTCACCTCTTAGATATAGTGGAGTAGAAGTATAAAGATGCATGAAATAGAAATACTGAATTACCTCGAATTCGTACTTAAATACAGTACTTGAGTATATGTACTTAGTTGGTGTGAGACTCACCAGCGGGCCCTCATTTCTACGGAGTACGGTGTAGGCAAAGGCCGGGCACGGGCAGTAGTGACAGGACACAAAGCAAGTGTACAAACGCCCCGAGCCTCCCATTACCTGCAACAGATTCATGCAAAGTACATTTAAATATGTGGCAAAGCTTGTGTGTATTGACCTTATTTGAAAGATCATACGCATAGATAAGTGTGAGCTGTTTCTTTCACCTATCAAGTATGATCACAGTGCTGTTTGTGTTGGCTGCCAGTCGCTGGTGGTGCAGCTGAGGAGCAGTGGAGACAGTCAAAGCATGGAGAGGCATGAAGGAAAACAGGTTCTTTACTGCATCCCAAATGCCCCTCAACCAGTCCAGACATGACTGGCTGAGCTCAGAGAATCATGTTTCCAAGTACATCTGTCTATCTTTTGTTTTTTTTTTACTCAATCTCCTCCATCTCTCTCCACAACCTTTGTCACAATCGACTAAATCAAGTTTTTACCCACCTTGGATTTTTTTATAACATTGAATCACAGAGCATAGAATCATCATCAGAGAGACGAGCCCTGCAGCTGCTTCATGTGTGAAATCAAACTGTTCACACGTTATGACAGCAGTCATGGTACTTTACTGGGATATAGGCGTATCTTCTAATTCACTGCGAGCCCTCCCTTCAAATAAACTGATTTGGGTGGAATATCTCAAAGTCCACAGAGTCGGTCACTGTTTCAGTGTCACTACACCAGCTAATGTCACCTGAAGACATCGTGATCTCAAGTCTCATTTCCAGCATGCAGGGTCGTCTTTAGATACTGACTTTACAGTCCAAAATCACTGGAATATCCCAACTTGAATTTTTGGGCGGCCTCTCCTTTTAAATGTTTCATAGAAGTGACAGAACGATGGTTGGGTTGAAGGTGAGGTTGCTTCCACCAGCCTCATCATTTCACATTAGTTATTTGGAGGACACGAGATAGAAACAATGCATTTTTAAACAACCCGTATGTGTGGTGTCTAATGGCCTCGTCTGACAGAACCTCCTGTCCACGACGCTGGCGCTGAATCCCAGCTAGACAGTGATTTAAGTCTCGTCCTCATGCACATGACACACAAGGACATTAAGTTGGTGGATTAGCTTGACACGTCACAATAACTAATGCCTCCCAAGATGGCAGAGCAGGCTCCATTATTCTCCAGAGCTTCAATAAATTACCTTTCCCTGTGACCTACAAATGTAAAACCCTCATTTCATCAATGTGACACTTCATTATAAATAAGGCAGAAAAGAGACAATTACATGGACTTAAAGCCCCTCAGTAAAGATGAATAAAGCACCATGCACAGCAGGATCAGGATGGAAACAGTACAACTGTGGAGACCAGGCCAAGGACCGCTACTGTTTCTAAAGAGCCAAGTTCATTGAAAACCAGCTCACACTTGGGCCCTTTTTGTTGCCTGCTGTCATCATAGATTATGTGGCTCACACTGCAAAGTTGGCAGCTAACATCATCAGACACCCCAAACTGTACGCTTCCACTGCCTGGCAGGGATCCAGGATCTGCAAAACGACACTATACATCAAGATCTGCCATTCAGTCGCTGCAGAAGAACAGTGAGGGTTAAAGCCTCAGCGTAGCTCTGGCTCTGCCTGAAATGCTGGCTCTCACGGGAATACTTCTCTGAAGGCCGTCATGAGCCAGAGGGCCAGGAGTTTGGACGGCCCTCTGCCCACTGGTTCCACACCACAAACAAGGCTTCAGGGAAATTTAAAGCTCTGGGAAGTCATTGACATACACAACCCGAGCATCACCTCTTGTGAATATTTGGCTGACTAATACAGTATCAAAAAGGCTTCAAGAACCGCCTGTCTCTCGTGAGTGCCGATGAAAGCGCTAAAAAGCCTTCCTCCACTTCATAGAGGTGTTGATGTTTTACATTCCAGTCAGGAGGATGGTTTGGCAAACTAATGCCACTGGAGAAACGTTTAAATACATTGGGAGCCCTTTCAGCTGCCTCTCCTTACAACCAGGCACTCACATTAGCACAGCATCATCACAACTGCCCCTCACAACACATTATGAAGTCATTCTTGCTCTGTTGGCCACAAACAGGATATCTGATCACTGATGTCAAACATGGTCTGACACAGAAAAAGAAAAATGCATACGCCTAGCTGGTATCTTTTTATTCTACTGTACCCTGCAACTGTACTGTGCAGTGAAGATCGTCAAACAAGGTATTTTAGTTCATATAATGTCAAAAAGTCTTCAAATTGCCCTTTTTGGTCAACAGAGAGTCCAAAACCCAGAGATATTCAATTCACAATTATACAAAACAGAAAAAAGCAGCAAATCCTCATATTTGATGAAGCTAGAGTCTGCAATTTCTTTGCCGTAATAAAATGATTAATCAACTGTCAATCAACTAATAGTTTGGGTACTACTGTCCTCAACAGCAACCTCAATATCTTGTTGTGTAAAAACACAGCCATCCACAGAGTGTTCATGTTTCGTTACTGTTGAGAATAACAACTACTTCTGTTTCCCAGCGGGCCGCGGTACACCATTGCTTCTGAAAAGGTCACTGAACGTTAGGAATGAGATAAGGTGAAAAATCCCAGCAGTGAACTGCCAAGCTCTCATGAGTTATTCATTCTTTATGAGGGAAGAGGAGACCAAATAACTAC
>VMKM01003447.1:0-36574 GCA_008360985.2 Macquaria ambigua | reverse complement strand
ATATATCTGATTTGCAACAACACACTCACTTTTACGGAAATAAAATCTCTACAAAACAGAAAGGTTATAATGTCCATTGTGAAAAAAGTCAAGCACTGCGCATGATGACTCTGTGTCTGTCATATCTGCTTCTGCCTTTCGCTACTAATTCAAGAATTCAAGGTTTTTATGTGAGGCACATACACACCCACAGGATGTACAGTGAAATGTAAAGTGACGCGCATCACAAGACACATTAACATTAAACATTAAAGAAAACAAAAAGCCAAATGAAGAATATTAAACATATGGTTAGGCAGAAGTTAAAAATAAAACTATTTAAATTTAAATTTACTGATGTGACTAATGGTCTTAAAATGTGCAAGAGGAGATGTTATAAATAGATACTATATGGAAATAATATATACATTCAGTGTCTATTGGAGGGAGTAGCAGAGTTAGTGTAGTATGTAGTGTGTGGGTCCTGCCAAGACGTCCAAGTTAGGACATATTTAAAAACGTTTTGTTGAAATCAGTACTTTTTGGTTTACGCCAAGCTTAAATGTAAAATCAATAAGCTGTGCAGTATCAAGGAAAAACAACTTATTGGACTGGTCATATTTATGCATTTTTGAATGTTTTCACAAAAGCAATTTACAACTTCTGCTATATGGTAATGGTATGTACACATACAGCATTCTTTCACTGATAAACTGACACTAAAATTATATCATAAATTATGTAGAGGCAATATATTTCCACATCAGCTAAAGCAGCTAAACGCAGAAGAACACGTGCCAGCTATGCGTCTCTGTTCCAACAACACAATGGATTCACTTTTAAATAAATAGATTGGGCTGCTGTGATCTCTTTAGTGTTTATCTCATTGCAGTATGTATATATGAATCACTGTTTTAGTGACCCACCAACCACCCAATTTAAAGTTAAGATCTGGTCTCTTTCAAAGGAGCTTATCCACCACTGATTTTAACTTTGGCCCCGCCTTTTGAATCATTCACAAATCCCCTTCCGATAGTAGCAAAAAAATATGGTGCTCATTTTGTAGTTATTCTTTAATTTAGCCTACCTCTTGTGACTGCATTTATATTAGCAGAGGCTTCACTGTACTATCTTGGTATTGCCATGTGACCAAACTGTAATTTCACTTCTAAATTTAATTAGCATTTCAAACGCATTAACAATCCCCTCTGCCAATCCATGTCTCATTAGTGGTCTCTATTGAAAAAACTCTGAAGTTGCTTCATTAACATAGGTACGTTCCTCGGAGCTCCCATGGTTCTTGTTGATGCTGTTTCTCTTCTGGTGTTAAACAGAATTAGAATACCATTAGTTGCTGGATAAGGGTGAAAGATGAAATGCTGTGTTTTTATCACTGCGTTTCCCTGAGGGGCACTATGTCAGTGGGAGCAATAGTTGCCTGTGACTGCTTAAATACTCTGCCACTGCCTTAGATATCTACAAAACCCTTTTGTCTTTTGACAAAAGAAAGGGCTTATTGTCACATTTAAGAAATAATGGTATATTTGGAAGTAGAGACATTTCTTTTTTGCCTCTATCAATGTTTAATTGATTAAAAAAAACAAAAAAAACATGATTCAGCCTGTAACCAGTTCCAGAAAGCTCCTACACTATAAAAAATCAACTACTGACAAAGTGGCAATACATCAGGAGCAGTAAAACATTGGATTTAGCAAGGACTAAAAGGGGGGGAGGGTTATTTAGTAAAAAAAAGAAAAGGAGAAGGATTAGAGGAAACATCTGTTTATAGAAAGAGACAGATGTCCTCAAAAAGTTTAATACTCATAATAGTATCTCTCATCATCTGCTGATTTAGTAACAGATTACATTGTCAGTTTGAGGACGGAGGAGGTTTTTTTTTTCCCCTAGGGCAGAGAGAGAAGGAAACCAATTTCTGAAATAAATATTGTGTAAAAGACTTTCAGTGCAGCCTTCCACCGGAGCAGCGATGCTGGATGTTACACATGCATGCACTTTAAAGTGATGGCACTGGCTGATGGATTTCATTCCATTTGATTAAAATGTATTCAAGATCAGAAACTAAATGATTAAGGTTTGGTTGGGTTTAAGCACAAAAGACAACATGGTTAGGGTTAGGGGAAGATCATGGTTTGGGTTATAATAACTAGTTGGTTAAGGTTAGGGAAACAATGTGGTTTGGGTTAAAATTACTACTTCTTCGTTGTCATTGTTCAAATAAGAACCAATTGGTTAAGGTGAGGGAACCATCATGGTCATGGTTAAAAGAAATAAGCGTTGACTGCCAGGAGGAAATGGAAAACATAAAGCAGTCTCCCATGTATAGTCTGACGTTTTCTTTAACAGTCCATTCACTCCGACCTCCTGCACACTTTGTGGCTTTATAACGTCACAGTATTTCCTCATTTGCTCCCAAAGAAACTAGAGTCACTTGCACTTGCAAATGTTGTTTTTGGGCACTTGCTAAAACGTATTATACTGTGTTTTTTTCTTGTGCGTCTCCCTTTCCAACATGAAGCCTGACCCTATGTCATCTGACTGAATTAGGGCCTCTGACCACAATGTTCAAACCCAAACAAGATTTAAATCAGCGTCCAGTCAGTGGCATAAAGGTGCAACATTTTGAGATGTTTCGTGAATAATGACAAAATAACCCCAAGAGCATCTAGATGGACAGTGTGAAATTGCATGGGTGTTATTTCTTGAGTCTCAGGTAATAACACTATGAAGCTGCCAAGTATTTTACATATAGACGTAACATTATCTAGGGCTCTAGGTTTAACTCTGGTTTTTGGTTTTAGGTCAGACTAGTTATTTTTCTTACATGTTGTCTGGCAAAGGTTGACAAATACTGAAGTTACTTTTGCAATAAACAGTCTAAATTATTTTGTGTCTAGTCCACTAAAGGTTTGCCTAGATATTAAACACAATATAAGTTGGATGCAAAAATAAGTGTCACACTACACTGTGCAGCTGTCATTTCTTATATAAAACTTCAGTTAGTTTAACTGAAGAGAAGTGTGATAAATTGCTAATGTTCCATTTAAATGTCGTTCTGCTTCCATGCTTGTATCTACTTCAAGTGTGAGTAAAGTTCTGACATAAAAGAGATGAGGATTTAGGAAGTTGTATCCCTGGAGTTCCTCAGCTCCTACCAGTACTGTCACTCCAGTACTGGCTGGCTCGTTGCTCTTAAACCTAAGCTCATTATCCCAAAGACTTAAACTGAAATGTAATATTACCACTGGACCTCTTCTTCTACAGGCAGATTTATAATTCACCCATGGCATTTTCTCCAGAGAAACCAGTGCCCATGCAGGACTTGTAGTGGAAGGTAATTCAATTAAAATCAGTTCACTTAATGATATGACTGAAGAGTGCCCTTGATAAAAGTTGTCCAGCTAATAACATGAAAGTCAGCTTACAGTCGATCCACTTGCAGGCAATAATCAGCTACATGGATGGTGTGTTGTTGTTTGCCATCCCCCCTATATCTTCATTATTTTCACAAATGAAAGCCCTATAGGCAAACCTATAGGCATGGGCAAAAGTTACACTACCAGGGACTTATATTAATAACTCCTAGTAATACGATCATGTAATAAACATGAACAGCCAGTCCTAACCCAGTAACTTGATTAGTTAGGGTTGTTCCCTTTTTAAAAAAGCCACCACTGTCCTGGCAGGTAAAAGCAGTCAAGGTGATGAGTGTACAATTTCAGATATTTGTATTGGCAGGGGGAAATGCTTACAGTTGCTAATAAAAGATGTAGCGAGTAAAATGTGTCTAAAACATTTACCCATGCAGACATTACTTTCTTTATGTATAATACTTTTTATCAAATAAAGGACGAATCAAGGCAAATGGAAGCTCCACTTACTGCAATCAGTAGTTATTTATTGACTTTTTATCCCAGTTGAATTAGAGACAAAGAAAATAAATAATGCATTATTGATTTTTCCTGCACTGTGTTGTACAGCTCAACAGTGGAAAATCATAGGCACTCTGGTGAAGCATCTTACCAAAGTGCAGCAGCACAGATGAGCCCCTCCGTTTAACCATCACCCCTAACTCCAGCTAAGGTTCAGCTTTATTAAACTAGAACACTTTTATATTAGATGAAGCATATAAGGTTTGGATTGACATTTGCCTTTGTCCTACTGAAAATAATGAATATACTGCATATAAACATGATTACAGACAGACAACTGTGGTGTTACAAATGAGTGATTATCAAAATAGCTCTACGGGTGATAGCCCCTTTTAAAATGTCAAGGGCGTATTACAGCACTTGATGGCAGTAAACCATTATCATAGCAGTTTAGTTCTTATTTGGCTTGGAAACCACATTATGTACATGTTTTTGCCAAACAGTATGCTCCCACTGTACACTAAAGTAATTATTTCCCACATGTCTCTATCTCAAGATGACTGAGCTGACTTTTTTAATATTCTTAGTCATAGTTTCAGCTAGAGTAAGGACACTCTGATTTGGTTAGGGAAGACTCACATGTTCATGTTTAACTGGAGAATATGAATAATTCTGCCTCCCAGGCAGAATAGTGTGCCAGGCCTGTTAGCATTTTGACAGTTTTGTGTATTAGACCGCATGCTCTTGCCAACATTTCTCTGTGTTCTCTGACAGCAGGGTTGCCTCAGATTGAGAGCAAGTCACAAGCCACAACTAACACCCCCATACTCCCTGCTGGCTACTAATACATTATAGTGCAAGTAGCTTTGGACATTGGCATCTTGTCAGTGGCAGTGGCAAATGACTTTATGCCATACAGTGCGTGTTATGTGTTATGATTTGGGTCTGTGCTTGTACTTTTTTGCACACAGTAAACTGCTGGAACACAAAATAAAAACATTACAAAGGGATGTGTTAACATACGCAGATCAGATGACATTAAACACAAGGAGATCTGTACCTGTATGCATGTACTCTAGAGTGAGTATTAACAGCAGCATAAATTAAATTGTTCCTGATGATAAAATGATAATAATGGGAAGAAACCATATGTATGAACATTCAAGGAGGAGATAAGGACCAGAATGGATCTTGTTTTATTAAAGATGATAAACAAAAGAGCTTAATGCAGTAAAGTTGCCATGCTATACTTGGTTCACGTTTACTGGAGCAAACTTATATCAACTGCTAATTTCTGTACTTTTGGTGTGATTTCAAATTCAGATTTCAAGGAAATGATTAGGGAATCCTTTAATGCAGGGGCGGCAGTAGCTCAGTCCGCGGGGACTTGGCTTGTGAATCAGAGGATTCCTGGTTCAAGTGCAGCTCAGACCATTCGGTACAGAGTGATGACTGGTAGCTGGAGAGGTTCCATGACAATTAATGCTATGTGCATGTATTTCTGGCCTGTGTGTCTAAATGGAAAGAAAATAATGAGAGTAAAAAAAATTAAATCCCCAAGGGGATTAATAAAGTCATTCTTCTTCTTTGTCTCTGTAACTACAGCAATTACAATTATTTGCTCAGTTTTGAACGTTCTATCCATGTATGTTGTGTGTTTTGTCTGATTTATGAGTCTAAGGCTTTGATGGTTTGTTTGTTACAAATCTCCTTGGCTTCACTTATTAAAAGATAGTGGGCTTTACATAAAATGCGCAGTGTTAGATTTGCTTGAAATTTGAATTCGTTAATGTTATCCACTTATTTCGGGTTTTTACATTATGTACAAGAGTGTGATCCTACAAGGTTTCCATGATGACAGCCTGAGGTGGTATTTTCCACCTTTGGTATGTAATTATTTCTCCTTTCATCTCTCACATACATTGTGTTTTTTTTAATTCAGTTCTCCCAACACAGAAGGGGGTATCCTAATTGGATACCAAAACATAATGCAGGCCTATAAATGAATACCTGATAGCTTTTGGGGGTATTGGTACTTTTAGCATTCACTCATTAATAGACTGCTGTGAAATTAGCTGTAATTACGCATTCTAATGCCATGACTATGACTTGCTTTCTGTTTCCATTTGGTTCAGGTTTGGTTCTGGTTTATTTGCTTGATTGTCTGAACAAGTATAGCCTTTCAGACCTGGGCATGACGCATACATGACATCATTATTTGTTGTATCTAGCTCAAACTCTAGTAGAATACAAGCACTGTCTAATGACAGACTTAAGTACTTGATTCTGCTCTTGATCTTCAGTATTCCATGTTTTGTGCCTATTTGGATTCAGACTTGTCCTGATTTATTGATTTACACCAAACATGACATTTAATATGATGGCCAAAAGCAAGATTTTGGTCCCATCAGACAATATAACCTTCTTCCACTTCATTCCAGTCTCTCGTTGCTTTTTGGTAAACACTGTAAATGTCAGATGAGGTTTGATGAGGATCTTTTTTTTTTTTTTTTTTTTTTAAACTTTCCCTTAACTTAAAATCACTTGTCACTTGTGCAGGACAATCAGCCTTTTCACACACCTGGCCTAACAAACTCCTTGTACTCTGTGTTTGGGGAGAAGCACTGGAACTGGGGTTTTTGCTATCCCATGCAAGATATTTTTTATCCTGACCCAAACCCTTGAAAAATTAATTGGAGTGGTGGGAAGAGAGGGAGTAATAGGTGATATTAATAACACAGTCATCTTTGCCATTAAATCAGATTGAATTTCAGGGCATGTGAACCGAATCACAGCATTCTTCAACATGGGTACATATTATATATTTGCACCACATAAATGTGTCTTGCTATTATTTTCACTGTACTCAACTGCAAATAAGCCCATTTATTTTATTTGACACAACATATGTCTCCAGTTAAGTGATCAAAGCAGTGATATTTTAAAAAAATCTGTGCACATATTTGCCAATCTTTCCTGAACTAAGATGATCTTGCGCCCACTCACAGCATGCTACAAACCAAAAGCTGACAGAGTTACTTTTTTTAATAACATTAGTTTCAATATTTCTGATAGTGATAGTGATAGTAAATCAATATTTCTGGGGTTTTTGGACTGTTGATTGGACAAAACAAGCTATTTGGATGCATCAACTTGCGATTCAGGGAATTCTAATGGGTGTTTTTCACTATTTTCTGACATTTTCTAGACCAAATTATTAAATGAGAAAATAATTGGCAGATTAATCGATAATGAAAATAATCATTAGTTGCAGCCCTAATGAAAACACTTTTACTTTATTACCACTACTGCAGTATCCCAGGTTTAATCCCTTGTTGTTGTGCCTCTGGCTTGGCCAGGTGCCCCATCAAACACAACTGGAAGTGGTCGCAGGGGAAAATAAGCGAGGGACCATGTTCTTGCCGCTGCACTCCAACTGGTTAGATCTGTGGAGATAGCTTAAACCCTTACAGGTGTGACGCCCTCCTTGGCAGGTGAGAACAAGCGGCTGACGAATCTGTATGTATTGGAAACATATGTTAGTGTATACACTCCTGAGGTCAACGGAGGGTGTCAGTCGTGACAAGGACTGAGGCACAAGGGAGACTGGCCATGGATCCTGTCAAGGTAAATGCCTAAAAAGGACACAAGCATCCTTATGTGGTAAAATACACTGACCACTCACTTGAACAGCTTGCCTTCCCAATGGTTCTGGTAAAAGGAGAGTAATAATAGAGTAGCCTGCTGACAAATGTCAACTCTTGCAACCCTCCACTTTGGGTGATATGTCATAGAATGATGTGCTCCACTCCCCTTAAATATTGCTGGGCACTTCATATTTAAAAGGCCTCTCTCAACAAATCATTTTGTGACAGGTTTAGTGTGTATGCCCTGGGAGCAACATCTGAAAACCATGACATGTCTATGGCAAGGCAAAGACTTGAGTGACAGAATAATTCTACATTAATAGAGCGGGTCACTCAAAGATCCTTTATTCCTCTAGGCCTCACATGACAATCAATGTAGACTTTAGATATAAAACAGCAGCAACTTACAGTGTAAGGAAAATAAATGTGGAACACTAAGATTGATAGGAATGTAGGAAATAGGGCTCACTTAGTAGGTTATTTATTTAGGGCCTATTTCAGAACTTCTGAAGCAGGTGATTCAGCTTACCCAAAATTTCTAAAAGAATGCATCTGCCTTTGCAGTCCCACATTCAGCAGTCAATCGATATCTTTTTTTCTTTTCTTTTCCTTCTTTCTATTCAGGTCAAACTATTGCACATTCTAATTCAGACTGCGTGCGGGGCATCTAGAACTGAGTTTACAACATATATGAATCTGTGCCACGGTTCACAAATACATCCATGAGTTGACCAAGTTGACTGCCGTGGGTTTCAACTAAAGGCCAACATTTATTATGCAGACTGCAGGATACATTTAGAATTCACCAAACACAACTTGAGAATGTCACTATTATGGGGGGAAAAAACTGAAACTATAAATTACACATTTGGGGGGGGCTTAGTATTATTGATCGTACTTCAGAAAAAGGGCTAAATTATCATATAAATTCTGTAATTATGGACGATCTATGTCTGTCTAGAACTAGATTGTTTCAGAAGATGATTTACATTGATTTTAATGATCCCCTGGCCCACTGTCTAGCATCAACTTTGAGGTCAAACTTTCTGCTTGCCCAGCTGTTTTGTCCCTGGCTGAATTTCCATTAAATATGCTGTGGCTAATGCTTTTGGTGATGCCCTGACCTTTCCTCTACCACAACCATCTGTCGAAAATCTCAATTTGCAAGACATTTCATCAGTAGTCTCGGAGGCAGTTTGCCACAAAACTGGCTGAGTAAACTCAGTGTGTTAATTTTGTCAGCTGTTTAGTCTTAGTCCTAAGATCAAAAGTCCATATTAGTTTTAGTCATATTTAGTCAACCTCATCTTTTTTTTTTTTATTATTTTTAGTCAGTTTTTAGAAGAGTAAAACTCATCTCGTCTCATCTTAGTCAAAGAAAACCATGAACATTTTAGTCTAGTTTTAGTCAACAAAAACACTTGACATTGTAGTTCTTAAAATCATTAGTTGACATAAATGTTGTTAACATTTAGTCAAGTTTTAGTCAAGACCAGGAATGAGCATTTTAATCAAACTCCAGAAAAATGCTTAGATTTCATCCAATTGATTTTAGGCTAAAGAGCTGGTGCTGAAAATTAGCCACAACATGACAGATTGTATGATTAAGGATGCAGCCAGACATGAAACATGTTCTGATTTGCACACATTTTGAACAAACACGATTCAACAAACGAGGCCCCTGGATGAATGAAACATTCTGTGACAGTCAACAACAACAAACAATCACCACTGCTGATTTAATTCTGTCATTTTTTAGGTCTAAATGGTGGTGTTGTACTACACTGTGTCACAGACATAATTATTATAATAATATTATAATAGTTTATGCACTTCCATATACATTAATTTGGGAAGAAAACAACAATGACTAAGTACTAGACAGCTTGCCCAGCATATTTTATTAAAGCCCAAAACCAATTATTTACATAAAATGCTGTGTGTTCTTAAAGAAACAGAAGATGTCACAAATAGACTATATTTAGCTGACATGGAGGCATTTAAAATCGACAAGATCAGATTATCGAATGTGTGTAATACTGAAAACTGAATGCATGCTTTAGAATGGATAGCATATCTAACTCCAAATTAAACAAACTTAAGCATAATATAGGTTATCCAATTTAGCTGGCCGGGCTACTAAAAAATAGTTACACCATGTTATTAAAACAGTAAACATCTTACCGTTAACGTTACCTCACTTCCTGTGTAGTGCGCCTTGAGGTGTCTCTTCAGACATCTCTACACATCACTTTTTCTCTGCTGCATTTTATTTGAAGCGGGTCCAAATGTCACCTTGGTCATGCTCCTACAGCCATAGGATGCAGCTTTCTCCAGGCTGTAGCACTGTTGGTGGTGTGCTGCTGGTGTGCAAAATCACCGGGAAGATGATTCAGGCATGCAGGAAGAGAAATGTGCAGCCATCCAATGACATGGAGATCTGGATTAGGCGACTGCAGAAAATCTATGCAATTCCGTCACGTCTTTTTTCATCAACGGAACTAAAGAGCGATTTCGTTATAGTTTTTATTTTTTAAATTCCATTTTACTCACACCTTTTCGTCAACGATATTGTACGGAGATTTTGTCACAGTTATTGTTTAATTAAGTCAGTTTCATCTCATCAACATCTCATCTTCGTCATTAATAACGATAACAAAATTAACACTAATTTTTAGGTTACTTTGTGTTGCATTTCTTTCTGGGGAAAAAAGCCAAAAGTAACATTTCCAGGTGGTGTTGGAGCTTTGTTTCACCCCCCTCACTTTGTACACCATGAGGTTTGGTGGTGGATTTTGTGTCTTGCCTCTAACAAGGCAGAGAACCACTGGTTAGGGGGCAGGAAAATATGTAAATCTTATGGATGCTAGCTGTCAACCACTATATAGTAAGCAGACTGCTACTCAGAAAAGGTAAACAAAGGGAAAATTACATGGGACTCTGAATTCTAATTGAGAAAGATTTCCTTTTGATGTAACTTGGGAGATCTGAGAAGTGCTTTTTTGAGCTAATTACAGAGTCATGGCAGAGATCTAATTAGAGTGATGCTAATGAGCCTTGTTTATCCTTATCTGATGTCAAAATGAAATTGGTTGAAATCCAAATAAAGGTGCCGGCATTAGCATCTTGCCAAGTGGGATAAGAAATGTCAGCAACTTTATTGTTTCCAAGTGATGGAATTGTATGGCTATTGTGTTTCACTTTATAAAATCAGAATGGAGAGATTTTACATTAAGAGTCCCACATGTTCCTTGAGGATGTTGCAATAGCAACTCAACATTTTAGGTGTTACTTTCCCCACCTAAACTGTAAACTGCCACCTCCTTTATTTTATAGCACTAACCTTTTTTCAATAATATAAAGTATGTATCTCATTTGCATGAACTTGCTTCAATCATGCATTGGTCTATTAAATAAATAAAGAAGCATGTCTCTCTCTCCCTCTCATTGTGTTTTAGTTTTAAAGAATTTGATTAAAATGCCCTCAGCAATCTGGGAGATGACTGCTGTGGGCTCTCAAGGGGTCTACAGATCAGGCAGAGCACCAACTCCCTGCTCCGGCCTCAGTCAATTTGAACATGACTTCAAAAGGAAAGTTTATATTCTCAATGACCTTGAGCGGACACATGCCCACGTCCTGTATAATGAAGGTCCAGCTTTTCATTTTAAAAAAATATATATAAATTGGAGATTTCAGGCTAACACATTCAACTTTCAACCGAGGCTTTGCAACTAGAGACATTACATCATTTAACATTTGATTCAGAGAGTATTCCTAGCAATATCAATGAAAATACACATGCAAGAGTGCGTTTGCCCTTTTGAGAAGTACTGTAGATACACAATTATACTCTATCAGAGCCATAAAAATCTCCAGTAACTGATAGTTTTTCAAGGATGTAATATCCATTTGCCAAGTACATACAAGTGTACTTGATCTCCTTCTATGTAGATTTTGTTGTCAATCCTTTATAAGCACATTAAATATTAAGAAAAGCTTATTGCTTTCACAGTATTGCTATGTGCACAACACTGGTACACTGGAAGAAACCAGTGTTATGTATGTTTAGAAGGTTTTTATTTTTAAATGGAAACCTGACACCAAGACCACGTTAAAATGACAATCATTGAAGAGATATAATGTACAGTACATTACGTACTTTAGCAAAGACAAGTGCTTTGCAAATGTCACACCATTCTTTCGTACAAGACAAAGTAAAGTATAATTAGTGCTCTTACTACTCTAAAGTGAACTATAAACAGTTTAGACAATAGATTTTCAATGGTGTAACATCCAATTGCAAGTACAAGCAAGTGCACTTGATCTCTTTCTATATAGATTGTGTTGTCAATCCTTTATAAGCACAATATTAAGAAAAGCTTATTACTTATACAGTATTGCTATGTGCGCAACACTGGTGCACTGGAAGAAACCACTGTTATGTGTGTTAAAAAGTTAAGAAAGAAAATGTAAACCTTACACCGTGAACCACATTAAAATTACTAACTTTAGCAAAAACAAGTGCTTTGCAAATGTCATACCATTCTTCCACACAAGATTAAAACAATGTAAAGTATAGAAGTTAGACAGTAACAGTTTAGACAGCAGATTTGTGTTTGCTACTGTCAAGCACAGGGGACGGACAACTACCATTTTAGCTTAAACTACCTGTAGAACCTCAACAGCTACACAGATGAGTCATGTAACATAATGACCCTAACCAATATGTCTTAGAGTCTCAACATTTGACGATCTCCACACACTTAATGTGTTTTCAAAGCAAGACGGTGTCTAAATTGAGACCAAGCTAGCCAGTGACTTAATCACAGGTGCATCAAGGCACCAGCCTTGGAAATAACGACAACATACTATGTACATACAAGAGGAGCGTGTCTCCAAAAGCAGCTAAACATGACGGTTGCTAAACACACAATCACATTAACAACAGCCACATTATTAAACCACTGTCTGTTTCATAGTCTCAAAGAGTGTATGTTGTGAACTCCCCAAAGCTGGTAGTAATTGCAGTATTGACATTCAGAAGCAGCCTGTAACTACACAAAGACACATATGCCACAAAACCCTTGGAAGGTGGTAGGTTAAACTCCATCTGCAGCCAACATGTTCATCAACATCCTGACTGTACAAAATGGCAAAAGTATCCTTGACCGACTGAAACCCTGCTCTGGAAAAAAGCATCAGGTACAAATGATAAACACCACCTCGAGTCGAAGTGCTCTGTGCTTGGAAAGATGACTTATGTTGCTCCTTGGTCCTGGAATCAGTTACAGAACTTAGATAATTTATGCCTCTAGATGGTTTTAAGTACATATTGCATACATTAAAAACCTGCGCCTGCACGTATACATGAAATTGCCATTTTACAGTGTTTTATGAGACTCAAGATGCTTGTTGTTTTTCAGTTTGTCTCCTGGCCAGGGCACTCTCCAAAACATAAGGAACATATCAATTAATTCACCTGGTTAGATGGAGGATTAACAAAAAATGTGATTAAATATAACACAGTGTGCATCAACCCAAACAAATACAGATGCACTGAAAATGAGTCATGCTTTAAAAGAGCGTTAAATGGATCCGATCATTGACTGGTCCTTATTGACTCGCTCAGCAGAGGATGTTGTTCCTGAAGAAGTCCAATGTGTTGAAGCCATTAAGGGTGTGACAGTAAGTCTATCGTGTACTCATGCAAAAAAAAAAAAAAAAAAAAATGGTTTTAAGCAGCTTTTGCTCAGGACAGAGATTAACTGCATCATGAAAAAGTTTTTTTGCCAACTACATTTGGAATAAAAAAAACAAACACAATGACACATTGACACAAATTAAAATGTTGCTTGTTTAAAGATTTTTGTCTTTAAAGTCTTAACAGTTAACATAGTTGTCTTGAGGAACCATTCAAGTTTCTCAGTAAAGATAACCTCACAACCCTGGCTGGTGTAAAGAAGCCAAATGATTTATGGTTTGCATAGAGCTGAGGAGTTGAAAATTCTTGCTATCTATATGTTCGAGTAAGATGTGAAGCGCAGTGATTTATACAACGGTTACTCATGGGCATCAATAAATCAGGACATCTAATTTGTACAGGAGTGAAATACGTACAGTACACTCAGCCATTTTCTGTAACGGAGCCATGTGGCTACTATGGCTATAAAGAGATTACAATGACATCCTTTACACTTTGGTGACAGCTAACCCGGACACAGCCTTGATGCTCCTCTAAGAAGGTGTCAATGTCGACATAAGAAATAGTTTATGAAGGTGAAAACATTACTTGACACCTATTGAGAAAAAAAAACAAAAAAAAGATTAATTTCAAGGGGACAGTGTGATCTCACCAGCATGCTGAATGGTGGTTTGCATACAAGGTTTTGGAGAAACCAAGGAAACAGCAGCACTCATATATCACAGTCAGGGATTAGTGGCAATAAACATTCATCTTCTTACCCTCTTAAAGCGATATTTAAAGTCAATGGATTAGGGCAGAGCATGCTTGTAATCACTAGTAGGAGATAAAGAGAGTCACATCTTCAAATGCCTCCAATTAGAGGAGATATACTACCTGTCAGGCATTTAGTTGCGCTTATCATATCATTTATATTCAAGAGTTAAGAAATCCAAATAATGGGGTCATTTCATTAAAGTATATGGTGCAACTTTAATAAAAGCTATCCCCTGGACAGTTTTCAGCTGAACAGAATGTTTAACAGGTTGGCATGTAAAGTAAGGACTCCTTTGGGGATCTATCAGTGTATAATTCCAAATAAAACATAGTTTGTACTTTATTCCATACAGCTTGACAGAGAAAAACAAGAGCCAATGATGCATAACAAATACATGTGGTTTATCATGTCTAAGCAGTTGATGAATATCACACTCTGAGATAAAATCCCCCCGTTATCAAGTAAAACCCCTGTGGTGCAGTGCTCGCTCAAGGGACAGCATTTCTTCTTATTCCTAACAGCGTTGACTCAAAGGCATTAAAGATAACCAGCAAGGTCTAAAGCACACATTTTAATTTCAAGTACACAGTATGATGTGCGAGACTGTGGATTATCATTCCAATATTGGTATACTTTGTTGGCATATCTCCACATGCTCCACCATGCTACACAAAAAATGCTGGTTGTTATTTATTATTCTTTAATATTTTCATTTATAGTGGAAGTGTACCGACACACAAAGGCGCAAAGCTTCACATTATGATGCATGATCTGATGGACGTCTTTATTCCGACACTGCATAAATCAAAATCTATTTAAGTGAAAGACTCATTGCGATCCCTGTTGCACATGCAAAACCTCTATTTTTGAAAGTGCATGGATATCTGATGGGAGAAACGTCCAAACAATTCTTTGAACAGGTGGAGTAGCAGTCCAGTAATAATGTCTGCAGCTGGCATCTGTATGTTGAGCAAACTGCCAGAGTTTCTGTACAGATGGAAGCAATGAGGTGTAAGAAGCATTTCTGCTGACAGTACAATTGTTTTCTGGCATGATGGCAGTAGTGGTACAACGTGGTACGCAATACATAGAATAAACAGGGAGACGTCTACTATGATACATATGTAAAAACTATTGATTAATTCTAGGTTTCTATGTTTATGTTTTTAGGTATATTTAATCTTAAATGTCAATTTTTTTTTTTTTAAATATATCATGTGATATTGGTAGAATTGTCAATATTATACAGCGGAAAGCTAATGGATCATGAGAACAGCGTTTACCTCAATGACATGATGATAATTCAATAAAAAATAATGCATATCCTTCCATTTGGGTTTCTAAGGGTGGCGAAACAGGAACTGGAGTCCAAGTGTTTAATGATTTATATAGACTTTCTGACATGCTGATCCAAAACACCCCACTACACTCCACACCATTTTCCTTTTTCATTATGCTATGTTATAGGCTGAGCCCTAGAGCAGCAAGTAAAGTTGTCACTTTTTTTCTAATTTTAGTAGAAAATTACCAGTAATGAGGATTGGATGACCAAAACAGGCATTCATTGTCTATTTCACTGGGCTTTTACAGTCAAACCAGCTCAGTTTTGGTTTTGATGTTTTTTATGCTGAATTGCAATGCAGCTTTTAAGGCCAGGAAAACACAAATTTAAGTTATTTTACAATATTACCATTTTGAAAATACACAATTATCTGTGCTGTGTATGCAAAGACAGTCACAGTGTAACCAAGCCAACATTACCTTATTGCAAAAACTCTGTGTGGCTGCAGCTACTTTTGTTGTACCTATTTTAACATATACTAGCCTATATTTTTACATTAGCACCCATTGGTTTGGTGGTACATTATCCTTGTGTGGTAATGCAGTTGGAAGCATTGATTGTTTTGACTAGCGTTTAGTGTGGTGCATTCAAGTGCTGGGGGGAAGGTCTTAAATCAGTCTTGATGTAAGCACTTTACTGCACCACGTACTTGAAAACTACATGCTTTTGACTGCATTACCAAACAACAATAATGCAGCTTTGACCAAAAGTTAAATAAAGCTAAATGTCCATTGTGTTAAGATACCAGCTAGCACTGTAAGCTGATAAAGACATACTATGCCAGAGGCTTAAAAGACATTTGTTTTAAACTGTAGAGTTCTTAAATATAAGTTGAGATTGATAAAGGCCACAAATGCAACACGGCATCATGATCTCTTCAACGTCCAATCATTACTCACTCTAAGAAAACACAAATCCTCAGGCAGTTCACAGCATCCTGCGTACACCATCCCAGCCTTAATGTGCTCACTTATGAACAAACACATTAGTGGACCAGTAGACAGGCCATTCATATTTGATGTGCTGTCACTGGCTCTCTGCTTTTGGTGAATATTTACACACGTTTCTGACTTATTACTGTGGCAGCTTCTCCCCTGGGAGATTGTTTTACGGGGCCGTGACAGCAAGGCGGCCGACAGGGCCATTAGAGGAGCAGCGAGGGGTCTGGAGGTTGGCCACCAGCTGCCTTGCCCACACTCTCAGCTGTTCCTGCAGGCCCTTCCACAGCAGGGGCTCTCAAGCGCTCCTAATATAATTGAAGCAAACCTCTAAGGCTAATGGACTTGAGATATCATTGCAATTGTAAGAGGAACTCTGTAAAGGCAAACACTTTAGAGGTTTCGCAGTTATATCAGAAATTTCCTGGCAGACAGCTACTACCACCACAGAAGCCCATTTCAGTATTGACTTTGCGCAATAATGCTTAGATAAAGAGGAAGAAAAACAAAACAAAGAGAGATTGATGAAAAATGATTATTATATGGGTATATATATATATATATATATTGTTATTTACATTATGTAGGTCAGAGCAGTGATGATGTAAGTTTTCTGGTAGCAATGAGATCAAACTGTCTAAAGAGCACAAGAGGAAATTATTACTATTTAGAACATATGTTTATGAATCTATGAGGTTTTTAAGTGCTGAGATATTGAGATAATATAGTTATTGTAGGGTCCGTGCTATTTTATAGTTTGAGTTAACACCTTTTTAGATAATCCTAGAATGATCATTTGCATTAAATACATTTCTAAATTATGATGGTATGTACCAAAATGTTATTAAATTAATGTATTATTGCTGCTTACCAACTCAATCTGACTGCATTTGTTAGGATATCAAAGAGCAGCCTTTATACAGTTTAGATACTTCAAATCCAATTTAACAGATAGGCGTTAACAATCTAATCTAAAAATCTAAAGGTAGCCCCTGACAGGATATTACATTTTGCAATGAACATGTTTTTTCATCCCAGACATCAGCTTTTTGGACTTCTGAAGCCCAGAGGGAAGCTTTATTTAGACCCAAGTTATAGTTGAGTTTGACAAAAAGGCAATACACAAGGAAGTATACTCATTCATCACTAAAATGTCCTTCGGCATTTTCCTATTAGAACCTGTCAGGTGGGCTGGGCTCATTATTACATCATCATAATGGTGTCATCCTTGAACTTCATCAGAGTAATTGCTGCAATTTGTCACATTGAGAGAGATGTGCCTGTGGACAAGTATCTGTATGCATACAAGCATTCTCAACAAAAGAAAACAAAAAAAAGGAATTTTCATATTTTGCAGGGTGATGTGACCTCCTCATTATTGTCTGATCTTTTCTACCTTACTTTGTTTTTTGTAAAAATCTGAACATGTGAATGTGAATTTCTATCAGTTAGGTCTACAAGTAATCACAAGATGTGCCAGAAGGTTGACAGTTTCAGCTCCTTGGTCACCAATTAAAGCTAGCTAGCTGGCTGGCTTTATTTATTTATTTATTTATTTATATGTTGATTTATCTATTTATAGCCACTTGGGTGCAGGAGAATAATGTCTGAACACAACACTGTCATATCAACAGCTTATGAAGTTGTTATGGGGAACATGTTAACAAAAAAATGTGCCTATTTACACATCCAGCAGACACGGAGCAACATTAGCATTCATTTGGAGTTGTGTGTAGCCCCCGGGTGAATGTAAGTCCAGTATTAACTCCTTTTAGTTTTGTTTTGGTCTCCATCTCCTGAGGAACATCATCAGGGTCTTTAGCTGCTAAAAGCTCCACTATGTTCACCAGCTAGTTGCTAACTTTGTCTGTCTGCTGTCTGGCAGCGTACAGCAGATTTACAGCGCCTTTACTCCACAAACAGTAGCCTGCTGTTGGGTGATAGTAATACTTTTACATTACACAAATGCATTTAATCTATTTTTAATATAAAAGTATAGATAGTGCAGATTGGATGTCCCTTTTTTGGTGCAGTCGAAAATCAGAAAAAAAAAAGATTATTATTAATTAAGTTTCAAATTATTTAATTCTGTCTAATAAGCCACATCCTAAACTTATTTTGTGGTTGGGCTATGATATAGTTATGGGTGAGAAATGCATGTATGTAATAACAAATGAATGTACTTGATGTCCACAGGTCTTAAAGGAATAAGTGGAAACTCTTATTACAGCCAGTTGCTAGCACCATGGTCAGTTATCCTAATAGACTAACAAAAAGTAAATGGAGGAAGCAATAATTGTCACAAAGGGACCAATGTGCCTCTTTAAACAAATCCACAGTGACAGGATGCCCTCAAGTGTGCAAAGGGAAAACGGGGATTAGATGCACTTAGAGAACCCATTTTGATATTGGCCCCTGTCACCAAAAACACTTTTGTGCTCTCAAAGAAGAATAAATAATAAATGTTTTTGGACATAGACAGATGCTAGGTCTCCCCCCTTAAAAGGCTTCACAGAATTAAATGCACACACATAATACAGTTAATGCATTTCAACCACCTCACTCCAAAAACATGCCATAGCCATGTCTTTCAAAAAGAATGTGAAATGTGAAATAGAGGGTAAAACAAATGCATTATGCTGCATTCGCATGGAATCAGGCAGGCAGTAGACGGCAAATCGGATATCATGTTAGTGGACGAGAGCAGGACAGTGAAATTAGGTGAGGCCGACAGAGAATACCGGCAATGATAGACACCATATTTTAACTTTTTGCCAACTTCCGCGACTGAATTTACAACCGGATGTTACATAGCTACTTTACACAAGGATAAAAGATGGGCAATTTGGACAAGTTTGTCCATCTGCCTGATTCCATGCAAATGCAGCACAACAGCAGTTGTAGAACGCTATGAAAATACTATAGACCTATTTTAATAAAAACGGATCAGTGTTGCCTGTTTACAATGTTTTTTGTTTAATCTGAGGGCTGTGATTCGGTTTCATCTGATATCAGTTAATATTTTCCTGAAATTTAGTTGTTGTTTTTAAAAGTTATCAACCAGATGCGTTTTAGGAATAAAAAAAGGCATAAAAATAATTTACAACAAATGGAAGTATCTCACACTAAGGACAGATTCTTCCATTTGTTTTAAGAAAAATGAATACAAGCTATAATGGCTTCTTAAAATTGTTATTTTTTTGGTCTCTGAATTGCAAATACCATATACTTGAAATGGATATGACTGGTTTTTTTTTTCTAAACAAACTGTTAACTTTAAATTCAATGTGATTCCTGAAATAGAAGACCCAGTCTGCAGGACAATGGCACAAACATTTTCCAGATCGGTAAGTTTCACCATGCTTGGACAGGTTGACGTAAGTTCATCTGACAGCAGGGACAAGCCAAACTGGAGGCGTGTGCTTTAACTTGTCATTACGCCACTGAGAGGAGCATTTGAAGGGTGTTAGGTTGTCCATTGTGTATTGCCCATGCCCAACGCTGTATTACGGCTGGTCTCATTTAAAGCAGAACGGCCAAAAGGCTACAATGAGAAAAATATTTTGAATTAGTTCTCAGCTCAGTTACTTGTGAAATGAAACACTATGATGATTAAATGGTTGTGGATGTTGAAAGTTTGCGCAAAACTGTATAGCATCTTTATGTCTCTCTTTATATCTCCAAAACAAATAACCTGTAGCACAGTATCATACTCTTTCTATCACCGCTAAGTGAAGATGAAAAAACAAGTGAGACAAAAGTTTAAATTGCTTCTCTCGATGAGTCTTTGAGATGTGTAGGAGGGGAGACAGGCAGCAAAGCACCGATTGGCTTGGCTCGCTCAAGCAGCCCATATTGTAAGCACGCCAGCACATTTACAGCATTAGTCACATCACTGCTCTTGTGTCTGCCTGACGGAGAACCTGCAGAGAAGAATGCAGCCGGCCCATTTCTTTTCTCTACCCCCTCTATCTCTCTCAAACCCTATGACTCTCACCCTTTATAATAAGGCCAGTGGGGATGCAATCATCCCAACATCCATTCAGAACAAAAAACTAAGTACATGTTTTGAGTTTCAGGTAAAGGAAAATTCCTCCAGATCCCTCAAGTCGCATGTATTGCAGGGTTGAACAGGGAGACGAGAGGTCGATAATGAGGAGGATCCAGGGAGTCTGTGGGTGGTGAGTAGGGGTAGGGTTGAAAGGTGGGAGGATTTTGATGGCTGTGTGTTTTCAGTGCAGTCATAATATCTGTTGTTTACTTTGTATGAGTATGTATGTATGTATGTATGTATGAGTCACTGTTCCCTATCAAAGGTTTCGATAAAACCTCAATTTCCATCAGAAACCAATTTATGAGCATTATTTTCTATTCTTCGCTCAACATGTAGGCATTTCATAGCAGACTGCATTCCCCCTGTGGTGTATCACATTTCCTTTATCTTTCTTATTGACGAACCAATCCCTATTTAGCTGTCAGTCATACATTTCCAGATCCTGTTTGTTTAAAAAACGAAAATGGATTTCTTAATAATTAATGCCATTTGTATCCTGGTTTGGCTGCTGTTGGAAGATGTAGGAAGTTGTGTTTGTGTGTACGGTGTCGAACGAAAGTTGTCTATGTGTTCAAGGTGTTCACAGCTGAATATCCATAATAGTATAGTAAGTGCTAGTCCAAATGACAGTGGTGAAGAAGTGCAAACCGTGATGGAATAGCAAATGAAGAACGTCCTCAAAGAAAGGGTCACTTTCATACAGCCTACCTTTGGCTTTGCTGTTACAGAAGCTCAATTTTAGGCCTATTACCTGACTTTCTAACAAAGTAGCAATGCAAGTGCCACACTCAGCAAGTTTACCCATGTCAAAGTCAAACGCGTACAATTGTCATGGATAAAACCCCTCATTAAACACTTATGACATCCAGAGCCAGAAGAGCAACACACAATAGAGAGACAATGCCTGTTCAAGTTGATTGGAATGAATGGTTCAAACGTGGCGGTTTAGTTCTGCGACTGTACTACGCTGATGAGCGGAAGATCCAGAAAACAAACCGAGCACACTTAATTAAATCTCTGCTCTCTGGGAATTATCTCATGAAAACATTTGCATTGAAGCGTTTAGACTTTCAACAGTCAAGAAATTGGCAGGACAAAAGCTGCTTGTTCAGCAAATGCCTCAAGCAGAAGAACAGAATGGGGCAAACAATGGAGGAGGAGGAGGAAGACGATGAAGACCAAACGGCAAAGTGGGCATATGATTTACAGTCACTGGCTACATTCACACTGCAGCTCAAAGATTTCCGAATCCTACTTCCACGTGACACAGGTCTGTTTTCTGGTAAGTTTTAAAAAAATGAGTAGCAGTGTATCTTTTCTTAACTAAGAAACGATGCACATGATCTCAAGGAATGTTAGAGTAAAACCTAAATTTCAAATAAACCAGTTTCTATTACAGAAATCGAGCAGGGGTACATGTACCCAAGAGGGTATCTCCACAGCTGCTGAGGAGTCCGGGGAAAGATGACCAGCTCGGGTAAATTGAAAAAATAGAAATAATAATTTGGTTAGAAAAGCATATCCACATATTTGTGTTTAGAAGTGAAATAAACACACAAAAAGGATTACAAATTGTTGTGAAGCTGATGTTTAGTGTATTTATTGTCACATTAACCAATAAACTACCAGCTAAGTGCACAGGACATGCCTTCCACTAACCTGAGCTATCAAAGAGGTTGAAATACAGTCTTTAAAGTCTAACGGAGGTGTGAACAAAGCCTACACACTGACAATTCCATTGTATTAAATATGTTAACAATATCCACATTTTTATTATTAAATTAATATCAAGTTTAAAATCCATTCACTTCATTCTGTGGGAACATGCTGCACTTAATATCTGCATACAACAACAACAGCAACAGAAAGAAATTAAATAAACATAAAACATGAAATATGATGTTAGCAATACACGAAAGCCTGCTGCACAAATGAAGAACCATTACGGAAGAATAGAGAGGAAGAATAGAGACACACCTTCTTTGCCTGTCTGTCTTCAGTCCCCATGGTGATGTGCAAGAGCACTTAACCTGCCAGCAGGGTGCTCGGCAGGGTTTCCACCTGAACACAGGGCCTGTCACGAGAGGGAGGTCCAAAGGGACTCAAAACAAAAGGCCGTGGGCACGCAAGGCCAAGCACAATCTGTCCACCTCTGCACTTACACAAGAAGACAACAGTGACAGGCAAAGAAGGGTCCATGTTCTTAAAGAGTGCTGAGCTACACAGGAGATATGTCAGTGGCACATATAAACATCTGACCACAGCACTGGCTGCTCCACACACACACACACACACTGCTATTATTGTGTGGGTAGTGAGTGATGAAAAAAGGGTAAAAGTCAGAGACTCTTGACAGTAGACATAAGAATTATTCTTGTGTCCCTTGTAAGTATGCTGGGGAATATTCTGTGAGGAAATCAGAGCCTAAGACAAAATGTAGAAACTCTTTTAAGATAAAAACACAAAGGCAAAGCATGCATGCCTGAGGTGATGATACTAGCAGTGAGACTGTCCTAGAAAGACTTTAATCTGAATATGAATGACTAATTTAATGGAAAGCAGATGATTGCCTTTTTTTTTATATGCCAGCTTTGTTTCAGATTTTACATATTGGACAGTACAAACTTCTGAAGTGAACTGACATTTATTTCAAGAATAATGAAAACAATGGCATCTTCAGTGTCCAATCAATCAACAGAACAATGGGCATAGAGATATTGCACAATAAACAGACCACTATGTCATCCAAATCTGTAAATATGGAGGATTACATCAGGCGAAACAGCAGGGATGACAATGTAGTAACAGTGACTTAACCATCCTGGCCCTATAAGTGCTCCAACAAATCAGACCATCTACGAGGAAATCAATCAACGAAATACCAAAGGTTTCTGAGAGAAAAGCAGAGATAGGCAACGTCATCTGTCCCTCTCCTGCCAAGACTGCTCCAGAGCAGGGGACTCTGGGGAGGCTTGACGAGGCTATTCAATCGCTGAGGCCGACAACTGACAATGAGGATCATGTCCAGAGGATAGAAATAGAAATTAGAACAAAGGAAATGAAGGAAGAGCACAGCAGGCTGTCTGTGGTTCCCCATAAGCCAGGATTGTTAAAATGGCAAACGGCCTCAGAAATTATAGCAACCTTACGATTCATTGTACAGGGAAGGGTATTGATACAGTTCCTGTTAACGTGACAATATTAAGCAGACACCCCTTTTCTGTCTCTCTCTGTCTGATGTGACCTGCTGTATCTGCCATCAAGCCTTCTGCAAAATATGGTGACTCATATATTGACACATATATATTGCAGTATTGCCATTAGCAGTTGTAAATCAGTACAAATCATTTCAAGCTTGTGTAAGAGAATTAACCGCCTCTACCCTGATGTTTGTAATTTCCCATGACCCAATGGGTGGCGGGAGGGGGGTTTCCATCATTACAGATACACGAAATTGAGCAATTTTCAAACTCTTTTTTTTCCAAAGATACTAAATATGCCAGATGAAATGAGGCCTACAGAGAAATGTGTATAAAATGACACAACTGACATCTAAAGCTTTTTATCTGATGATGAAGCAATTAAAATATGTATTTTGGTTTGAATATTTCAATAGGTAGCATGCTATGCCTTCACTTTATCACTGACATTTTTTTGTGGTTTAAAGCTACTTAAGTTGAGCATCAGAGTTCAAGAGGTCAAGTGATCTACAATATCTGCTGGCCTGTTAATAGCAGTGATCAGCAACACGTCTCTGGTACAGCCCCCTCCCATCCTGTCCCCTTGAGCTAGGGTGATGGCCTGTAACTGAAACAAAAACACGTTTTTTCCACGAAAGGGGTGCGTAAAATAGCTAATTAGACACAAGATCCAACAAAAATGTATAATGACGAAGTATCCTATTATGATGCAAAGTACTGTAATAATAATTCTGCTTTGTGAAGTAGCCAAATTGGCTTGAAAAATATGTGTTGCTTGCTCATTGTGCTATTCTCTTTTACAAATGAAAAGCCAGTACAATGGCAGCCAAGTACAGTATGGTTCGGCTGGCTACTGATATATTTAGTATGACATAATGAGAAACTGGAGACATGAACTGCTGTACTAGAGGTCACAGTGTCACAGCATCAATAGAGGCAAGTGCACGTTGCACCTTCTGCTTTACATTTATCAGACAGAATATGCACATTATTATGCTGATGCCAGAATAATTCTAAAAATTTCATGAGAAAGCTTGCATCGCATATTTCAAGCGTTAATCATCTGTAAATCTGCAATATGATGTAGTGCCATGCAGTTCTTTAGCCAGAACCTGACTTTAATGTTAAGAAAGTTCAGTGAAAGAATGTTTATTCAGCGTGAATATAATGCCATTTATTAAAGGCTAGGTAGTACTGTATATTTTTATTCTGTTAGAAAATCCCTTTGTAATGCAGTTTCATCTAAGTCTAAAAATATCAATATGTTTTTCAACCATATTGCCCAGCTCTACCACAATAAATAAATAAAGAAAGAAAAGAGCCACAGTTTGAAATACAGTATGTACATTGTGGTCCTGGACGGGTTTCATGATTGCTCCGATACCTTCCAGGGATGGTAGAGTCTCTAAGCCCCATAAAGCCTTGAGGAATTCCCAACACCCACAGTTCTGTCAATGTTCTTTCAATTCAATTTTATTGAATTTGGATGAAAAGGGCATAAATATCTCCCTTTGAATCATGGTCAAGTGATCAGCAAATGTATTGATGATTGAATAAGCCTTTGAGTCACTTTTCAACCATCTTTTCACAGTTTCCTGACGTGTTTAATGCTTAGAGAAAAATAAAGAGAGAGAGAAAATAAATTGCAGATAAACTGATGATGAAAATAATCATACCCCTAATTTTATTATAGAACAAAACTAATCCAACTGTCATGCTGGGGTAAACGCAACAAAGAATATGCGTTTGTGTATAAGTAAGTGTATTTGTGAGTAAGTGTAGCTTGCACATTCCAGCCATCGTGAACAAATGCACTGTGGAAACACAATGCAGTTTCCATTCTTTGTGATCCAAATGGATAGAATTGATCCCTCCATGCACATTTTGAAGGGTAGCATATTGGAGGGCACTGTGCCCTAATAAGATGGATGAGGCACACAAATCTTGGCCGAGCAACAGACAAAAGAGAGAAGGCTAGAAGGGTCGTAAGTGTGCAGCCAAGTCTGATTCATCAACTTTCCCAGTTCAAATAAAAGTGAGTGCAGCTTGCCAGCTTGATTATCAGATGGCTCCTGCTGCATTAGAGAAGATGACATGCTACATTTTCTCTGATGTCTCTGCACTGCCTGGGAACCGCTGGGTTGTTTTTTTTAAGATGGGGCGCTACGAGGATTATAGTGCACTCTCTGTCACGGTTTGCAAATATATTACTATTAACCTGAAAGTGAAGTGCAATTTTCCATAAGCTCCTGATCTGACCTGAAGTGCTTTTGGTCTTTTATTGTAAGTGCTTCTAGTGTTTGAGAGTGTAACAATCTTACACTCAAACTATATTTTCATTTGTATTTAAGATCTCACAGTGATAGCTTATGGTTAAGTTGACTCTGACTTAAAACCATTAAAACTGTATCATTAAAACCACAGCATCATATTGTGATAATGTAATATCTATGTGATTTTATCAACAATAATATTGAGCCCAGGCCCAGCTAAATTAATAACGAGTAAAATGTGTACTTTAAATTCAGGGCAGCAATTCCTGATTCTTTTCATTATCGATCAATCTGCAGATTATTTTCTCTATTATTCAAGTAATGGTTTGGTCTATAAAATGTCCGAAAATAGTGAAAAATGTACATCACTATTTCCCAGAAGCCAAGGCGATGTCTTCAAATGTATTGTTTTGTCTGATCAAGAGTCCAAAACCCCCAAATATTCAGTTAACTATAATAGAAAACCACCAAATATTCACATTTGCGGGGCTGGAACCAGAGAATTTTTGGCATTTTTGCTAAAAAAAAGGACTTAAATAATTACCTTATCATCAAAATGTTTTGTCAGTCAACTCGCTGATTAATTGCCTAATCATTTTAGGTCTACTTAAATTGTTATCTGAGGAGGATGATGTACATACACACACACACACACACACACACACACACACACACACACACACACACACACACACACAGAAGGACTGACACACAGATATTTGTTTTTATTTGCTGGACTACACACTGATGTATGTCTGTACAAGCTTTTACCTACTTAGAAACAACATATTCCAACCATAAGAGTCAGAGGAATGTGGCTTAAAGGACATGAGGTAAATATAAGCCTTTTTTAAAGATCACATTTTGTGACAGCTTTGCTGCAGCAGCGAAGCCGGCTTGTTGCCGTGACAGCACTTACTGAGACATAAAAACATAAACCTGACATGAGACCATTACAAGATCCTTAAGCACATCACTTGGTATGGATCACTGGCATATATTGGCTATTGTGACTGAACATTAACTGGGCATATTGACTTTGTAAATGACTGTTTATACGCGAGTAAAAAGACCCGAGAGGCATTTAAGGCAATAAACGAGACTAAAGGTATGAAGAGAAATAACGCACTCAGGCACACACTCTCTTCTTTTAGTTAAGTGATCTCAATGTTTGTGCCTCTAGTTTACAACAGATAGCTTTGCTTCATAAAAATGGCAACTTGAAGATTGTTCAAGTGCCTCTAGAAGGCTAAAGGTTGAATAGAAGAGGATTCGTAGTACCTGCTCAAGGTACCATATTAAAACTCTGCACTACGGGTTGTATTAGTGTCTCCACAGGCATCCACACCAAACACAGTGGGGACCTGAAAATCACAGCCCTGAAACCAATGCTTGTCCAGTGAAGGTCATGGAGCGGAGAGTATATCTGCTCCAAAGGCAGGTTTACTTGAATAGATGAATCACAAATGACCAGAACAAAGTTGTTTTTTTCCCCCCTTTGCTTGCTAAGGTGAAACTTTTGTCATATGAAACGAAAAATAGTGTCACAGATAAAGTTAGGGATGAGACTTTTACAAGAATGATAAAGAAAGAAAAGTTCAAAAACATGTTTTGCAGAGACCTGTTGACGTATTTCATCTGTGTGAGAGAAAGCAACCTTGATATTTATCCCTTTTCCATCCAAACGCCACATAATCTCTTGACTGGCAATTAAAGAGGCACAGTTTTCCACTTGCTTACTCAAGCTTGTAAACATCATGTAAATAGTTCCTATTATGTTTTATTTGTATAGGTCAGATAATCCCATTATATCGGTATTAATGTAGTCCCTGTGAACCAAAATCATTTGACAATTGTGCAAATAAATATTGCACTAATTGAAGTCCAAGCAACTCCATATGAGGCGTACCAATCATAAAAAAACAACAACACAAACAACAGGATGAACAGTCTTGCTCAGGCAGCCCAGGAGTACATGAGCCGCTATCTTGTCACCTTAATAATTGCAGGACAAACACAATTGGAACCAACACACCAATGGTCCCCAATCTCAGCAGCTCGTTATTAGGAAGAAGCCCAGTGGAGCTCGTTAGAGGATGAAGAGAGACACGGTAAATAAGGTTAATTGGCCGATCTGTCAGACCCAGGAAGATGCTCACGCTGACACGGAACAACCGGAACATGATTTCACCCTTTGCGCCCACCCCCACCTCCTCCTGTTTGCCTTCATTGGCAATTTAAAGGGGGTGTGACACGGTAGCTGTAGTGGTGGAGACTGTAGCCAAAGTGTGCTGTGTTGAAACCGCAGGTGATAAGAGATCAGCATGTCACATCCACTTAAGTAATGGTTTGTTTGGAATAAATAGAAGATATCTTTGTGCTTTTGGACTGGTTAGCATGAGCAGTGGAGCCAATATAAACAGAATTAGCATCGTGCAGGTTAACACTAATATTGTTATATTAAATTTATGATGTTTTTGTTTGTACTCATTGTGACCCAGTATATCAATGCACCACTGAAAGACTGTAGCTGTCATGAAAAATGAATAATAACATTGCTTTAGAGCGGTGGTAGAACTCCAAAACAGTTCAGTGGGCAAAAGCACTTAGAAATAGCCTCACTGTTAATGAGACTGATATGACAATTACTTCCAAGGGTGACTCATTAGTTCGGCATGAAAACAGAGGACAGGATAGCACTGGGCTGGATGGTTTAATATGCATGACATCAGCATGCTCTGCTTTCTTCCTTCTTCATGCTCTCATTTGTTTCTACAATGACTATTGTATGGGTATGGTATTGTAATGGCTAACGCGGGCTATAGTTCTGGGTGTCCTCATAAGCCATCAAGATTTTTGGCTGCTCCTGTTAATGACAAAAGACAGTTAATTAAAGGTCTTGTCCTGTGGGAAATGTATCCATCATCACGTTTACTGAACCAATCACAAGCCCTGCAAGGGAAAAAGGAATTCCAAAAGGATGCTGCAGCTCATATGTCTTGATTAGCTGAATATTGCTGCACCAAGATGGTGATTGCACAGGAAAACAGTGAGAAAATTGTCCATCACAGATTGATAGTAAAAAGGAAAAAGAAATCACTTGAGATTATCTTCTCTGATACTGAACATGAAAGACACAGATAAAGGTATCCCCTGTGCATTTTCTGGATATCGTAACAGGAGCATGGGAATGTATTGTTCCTTTGAAACTCGAAGACCTGGAACCCAAAACTGGTTTATATCTGTGCTCATGTTTTCTCAATATCAATACATCCTGTGCCCTAAAATCCACTGCAGTTACTTAGCTTCCGTCTGCTAAGAAATAAAAGCAAACAATCAATTGGAAGGAAAAATCATATATTCTCAAGAAATGGCATTTTTTGTGAGAAAAACCAACCAACTCACACTCAAAGCTGGGGAAAGAAGACACCTCTATGGTTTGCTTTTCATAGCTGCGGGTGCAAGTGGAGGCAAACCAAAATTCTCAGAGCATAAGCTGAGTAGCTAAAGAACAACTTAAAAAGGATATTTTGGATTTGGTTTTTCACAGGAAAAAGAAAAAAAAGCCAGTCATCCATTGCAACATTATAGTACATTGACTGGTTCAGGTTTATAATCATTATCCTCCTGTATCTACTGATTTAAAACGTTTTTTCCCCCTACTGGGTCATTTGCTTAGTTGAGATATAATTCTGTTATGGTGCTGTCATAGACATAAGGGTTTCATCATTTACATTTCCCTGAAAGTGAAGATCTCGAATATTACAGGGAACTCTGAAAGGTTTCATTAAATGAGCACTATACAGTAAGTAACCATGGCCTAGTTATGATAATCAAATTGTAATGTATTCTCAAATACATGCTCATACAAGTCATATATTGGAATTTAAAAGACAGGAAGAATCCTCATTTTTAATTCCTTGTTGATGTAGGGCTGCATATTGTATCGGCTCCATGTGTATATCTGAACCCATGGAAACTATTCCTACTACATATTTACATAGAAAACCAATGTATGTGCTCTGTTTCCCGTAAAGATGGTTAAAAATCACGACAAAGCTAAATTATTCAAAAGAATAGAAACATTACATTTGCTGAATTCTAACATTAGCTTCAAGCCATGTTCATGATTCTTGTAGAATAATTAAAACAGGTAGGGTAAGGTACAGTCATTTTACTTTCTATTGGTATGGAGCTGGTAGACCTTTCTCCATTAGCTGATCTACCTTTGATGTTAATTTATACTGCTGGATCTCCTTGTTGCCACTGAGCCAAAGTAATTGATTTTGAATTAGCGATCAAAGCACCCTCAAGAGTTCTTTCTCTCGCCTTCTAGTCTGAAATTCTTCTGCATTTAAGCAGTCCATGTTGAACAAACCACTTGGTCGAATTATAAACTCTGCACTTTAGTTGTGGCCTCCAGAAACCTGAAACATCATTCATATATCAAGTGTCAGACTGCTGATGGAATAGGCTTCTGTTGATTTAATGTCAAAACAGATACTGGGTGACTTGGAGAAGGATACATGTTGTAGAAAATGTAAGATGGCATGCCTATATTGAACAAAAACACTCTCTCCACTTCAGTAGACACCTCCATCAGATGTCTTATTGTGCTATAAAATATTCATCCACAAGCAGAAAAGCATACTTTGACCTGTCATGTTCTCAAGACACTGACCCCCCAAAATGATGAATATAATCGATAAAAACCAATTAAAATGAGTGTGACTCAACACGAGGGTTTAAGCTATGTAGGTAATTTATGTCACCACAGCATGTCATAAGAAATGCATTCACCTCCTATAGGACCTTAATGTTTTAATACCTCCCATTATGTTGTATAGAAATAATGAACCAAGCTAAATGTTTCTCATCCCAGATCCCAATCTAAATCATCTTTTAATCAAGTGAGTGCCCACCCCCCCAATAAACACTGAGAAGTGCTAGATTGTCTGTGACCTTGGCTGGTGATGTATCCATCAATGCTTTTATTTATGCACCCATCTTATGATCACGTACCAATAAATCCTAGGTTAAACTTTAGAGCCACTCATGTTCAAAAGACTAAACTGTCACCTGACAGGGGATAGGGAGACTTTATGAGCACGAGGAACAAAACCATATAAAATAGCCCCTCATTTAATCGCCAGTGGATCGAGGGGGATGCATCAATAGGGCTATTATGGCTCCCCCAAGGCAAGAGCTGCAGGACTGATAATAAATCAATAGTTTGCCATAAATTGGCTATACTAAATACTTGGGTGTCAGAACTGTGCACATAACACTTTGAATGTTTGGCCTTAAGCGCTTAAAAAAAAAAAAAAAAAAAAAGATATGCTGTTTTTCTGATTACTTGAGCAAATGTCATGAGTGTAGACAAATTGCAGCTAATGCCAGGACAAGTTTCTAGGGGAGCACAGACTTTATTTTCATGTTTCATGTCCTAAGGCGGCTAATACTCAAAGCTCAAGATTTCATGGAGAAAAAAAAACACTTAAATATTAGATTTTGTTGTTGGAGCACCTCAAATGTGCCTGCATTCAAACCTGATGGCATTTAAATGCTACTTTTGAATTATCAAAGTATTAGCTAAAATTCATAACTTGCTACTAAAATATGACTGATATCACTCCCTCAACAACAGTATTGTTATTTCAAAACATTACTTATACTCTCTGGTGAGTTTTATTCTCAATCTAAAGTTTTGATGAATAAAAAGACAGTTGTTTGCAAATGTGCCAATCTCTTCATAGTGAGGATACTGAAATTGGAGATGAAGTAGCTCCATGCAAGCTCCCTTGTGGTGAATCACAAAAATAACACTTAGGTGATAATCCATCACCATGCTGCATCACTGTTTTGACATGGATATCTGTTTAAAAAGGTCACAGTCAAAAGGTGTGAAAGGTCCTGGCTCAGTGAAATGACTGGAAGATAGTCAAGGTCAGATGTGTGAGATTCTGGCACATAAGCAGATGGAGCTCACGCATTGTTTTCGGAGACTATTGCCATTTTTTTTTTACCCACATTAAATTTGACTAACATTCTTGCATAGGCTAGTTTACCACCCACCCGATTACACAACACTGAATGTAAGTGAAGTATTAGGCTGTATTTGGAAGCAAATTGTTGAAGACAAGGTTCACAGTGTTGAGTGACAGGCAAGCAGAGAGAGAAGATAAAAGATACAAAATGAGCAAATCTCACAAAAACTGTTACATAAATATAATTGTGTTATTAACAATTAGCAGAGATTTCAGTATATTTATATTTGTCTACCATATCCATAGCTACTGTAATTATAATTGTAGGTTATTTGATTGAATCTCAATTATTTAATCCCAAAATACACACAAACAAACATCTGGACAAGAGATATGAGAAATTATTATGTATCTATGTGACAATGAAGTGCAAATGTAAATGTAAAAGTGTCATGTTACTATAATTTCGTATTCCTTCTCAAGCACCGACTGTTGGAAATTGTCTTCCGTATTGAGACACATGGAGCTTGATAGCTGGAAGAAAGTATTGGCTCATTGCAGATCCTGCCACTGTTTTCCAGTCAGCCTAAAATGGAACACCCTTGTGCTATTCATCATATGCTACTCAATTATGAATGTCTGAAAACTTGAACGTGCTGCAGTAATATATTTGCGGGGGATAAGAGGAGAAAGAACTGTGCTCGGAAAGCCTGAGCAAGTCATGCCGCTATTAGAATGCAGAGAGGATTCTTTGGCAACTAGACTTTGAAATAAAACCCTTTCTCATCTCTAAAATATGGCTGCATTCACAATAAATACAAATCACACACTCAATCACAGTATCTTATGTAATTGATTTAACAGCCTATAAAATGTATGCAAGAACACCATGAAATACTGCTTCGCCAGTGGCTGTGACTAATAATGCATTTAAAAGCTGATGCATTACGGCACGCGCAGCCCTCTGGTTAATTTTCTTTTTGATGGTTTAAAATATGGCTAAATAATCAGGGCAGACTTATTATTCCAGTCATTGTCCTCTTGCAAGCCTAACTAATAACAGTGAGTCAGCCAAAGCCATTGGGGTTCCCAGACTTAATTACCCGAGCTTTCTTTGTCTAAAGAAGCTCAATAGAAGATCTAAAGCAGCCTTAGATGTGTCTGATCTGATCTTCTAACTGTGATGAGATTTCACTTCTTTTATTGCTCTAATTACTGAAATTAGATCTCCAGCAGAGAAGTCTACTGTATAGAACGGCAATAGGCAGGCCCTTTATCTCTGTAACTGTAGCCAAGACTTTTTGTTCTGGCATTCATTTCGTTAGGAACACGCCCATTTTCACTTTCAAAAAATGGCTGATCCTCAGTTGTAACACAATACGTCAAATTATGAATCACAGTTGAGAAATTTGTCATTTTTTATTCTATTATTGATACTCTTCTAGAGAGTCATTTTTTGCTCCTCACTGGCTCCACTTTGTCCTACTTTCCAATATAAATAATAAGGAGAAGGACTGGCAATTGGATGTATGGGTGTACTAGTCCTTGACCTGAGGTAGCAAAACTTTGCCATAAGCTCAATCATAGAGTCTCGTTATCTAGTACATACATAATTAAAACCCGAAAACTCCTGCTTCAGAATAGGTTCGTCCTTGGAGGTTTAATATTTTAATAAGATACTCAGAGGGCCAATCAGGGGCTTGCTCCCTGCTGACTTATTTTCAAGAGTGACAGAATTTCTTATGCCAACATTACATTTACAGGTATTTACTTAACATTTCAGCTGTTTATCGTGTTTTGCTCAAGCCGAATCAAGAGGTACCTCTAATTGATTGGAATTTTAAATGAAATTTACCACAGGCATTTGAGAAAACAGCTACCAGCTTTGTCATCAGCCAACACTATAATTTGTCAAACAAAATCTGGAAAAAACTACCAGGATGATTTTTCTTTGAGGGCAGTCCCTAATTGCAATGACTCCTGCACCGCAAAATGGCACATGGGTAACAAAGCAGCACACTAAGAACAGTAAATAGTAGACTGCCAGCAAAATACATATTCCAGTTAGATTTTGTAGGTCCTATTCTTTATGCATATGGATCCTGAGCATTTAGAGTTCTTCTTAAATGGTGATCCATCTTTAAAAGATCCATCTTTTTCCCAAAATCAGGCCAAAAAACTATTTCATTATTTGATAAATGATTAAATGCGGCTTTCTTTGGCCCATAGATTCACCAAGCTGCTATACAGAGCTCATTCTTCACAGACACACTTGATTCAGCTACAGCGATTGCTTGGATGGGAGTCAGTAAAATTCACTCAGCATAGATTTAATTTTATCATTGAAAGTACTGTTTATTTCAACTTTCGGCAGGTCTCATACTGAGACACCTGAAAATGTGAAGCTTTGTCCTCTCCTAAGAGACCTGGATTATGCAGTTCAGAAGGAGCAACAAAGACATCCAAAGCAGTAACTGTAAATTACCCCATAAATGTGAGGTTTTACTAGGACCATACAATGACTGTTAATATACTCAAAGCCTTACCTCTGCTTGGACCTAGCATAAAGTAATAGAATGAACTGAGCACATATTATGGTCTAAAATAATGTTAACTTTCAGCCATTTATTTGTGTTACTTGCATAAAAACCTGAGACGGTAGCAGATACCAGTTAAAAAGTTCAGTAAATAAATCTTTCAGCTTTGTTTGGAGTTGTATGTAATAAAATTAAAATACGATCACAGCCTAGTTAGGACTGGGTAAATATACATAGCCTATATAACCTGAGATTATTTAAATCAATCATGTGGATCGTCAACACCAGCCTTCTAGGGGCAATTTATTGTTTTCTTATTTTCTGTCTTAACACAGCAAAAACAACAAAATACATTATTATTTATTTATCTATTTATTACCAGGCAGGATAAGCATATTTGCAATAAAAATGCATCATTGATGTATGTTTACCACAGCTGACTTGCCATTCTGGCTACCAATAACGTCTTCAACAGTGGAACAATTCTGAAAATTGATGGTAACAATATTAGAGGACCTTTTTTTCCCCCTTTCCTCTGGGACTGAGTCAATACTATTCTCTCCTGAGCAAACTGTAGGTATAAACAAAAGTGTCCCTGTTGAGGAGGTACCAGAGGGAATAGCAAGCCTCTTGCTCCAAATGGAGCTCAGTTACACCTCAGTGCTGTGTCTTCCTTCAACTCTCTTCGCCAGCATGACCAAACACCTGTGACCTCCATGACACCATCGTGTCTGAGATCTTTCAGTGAAAGCTGCTGGTTGACATTGGACAGAGATTAAATGCGTTGTTTGGGTTTTGCTGTTGACATGTTCATAGAATCAATGCTGTTAGCGCTCGACAGGCTCTCAAACACAGGCCGACCAAGACTCCACTGCGGTTCCATACTTGTGTTGGATCAAGATCACCACTGTTATCAGGACACATTCATACGTGACACAAAATACTGATTATAAAGTAATATACGTATAATCTAGCATGACTGTTTTGGTGACTAAGGAGCAACCTGTTTCTGGCTTAAGGATTCTTAATTTAATTAAAAATTAACAAAACTGCTCACACATATTTTTGGAATGAAGAGATTAGGCTCCAAACCTTACAAAGAAGGAAGAAGTGATTTAAAGTCTTTTGATTGTGTGATCACACCAACAGCAAGAGACTAAGTGAGCGATTGCAATTTGTTTGAAATGAGTGCCGAGAGACAGGGAGAAACATTCAGGGGACAAGACGCGTGGCGGATGGAGGCGACAATAAAACAACAATAAGTGAACCTTAATCAGAATTTCAAAACAAGAACAAAAAGTCCAAGGTGGAAAGTTGAGCAGTCAATGCTTATATTGCTTATATTGCCAAGGAAACGGAGTTGCTTCACACTGTTAAAAAAGCTGCATGTTTGGGGTGACAGATAGTCCAAATAAAGCATAAAAGTGTGCTTCCAAACCATGTGCGCACTTTGCACTTGACTTTGCTTCCCTCTCTGTGCCACATCCATTCAAATAGTGCATTGGATGTAAAGTAGCCAACTGTTATATAAAATGGTTGTATGATTTCAAGTACTTCTTTATTAAATTTGACAAATGGAACCAAATCCGGCACAGGTTTCTGTTCAGCTTCTAACCAGCAATTAAAAGTAATGTGCTCTCAGAATTAATTGAAAGGAGAAAATCCACTATGTTGCTCTCCTGGTTAGTCGGGTGTTTTGTCTGCAGCTTCCAAAGGCATCTGGCATAAGATGATTCTTTTCAATTTTATTAGAAACAAACAAACCACTCAAGAGTGTTTGATTTTAGAGCAATTTGTCAGGGGTCAAAATGCATTGATTGGAGAGTGCATGAAAGGCATTAAATATTAAGAAATGAAAAAGACAGCAAATTATCAACACCTTTTGATTTGTGCTTGGAAGCAACTATAAACACTGTGTAAGGCAGCCAGAACCCTCTGAAACTGCATCAGCACCAAGTATGCTTGTCTCACACCCCAAATGCAAATAAGCCATAAAGGAATAACAACAGGCAAAGTGACAGTTTGGGTAGAATGCCATTTATATAGAGGAAAACCAGGTACACTTGCACCAAAATAAGCAGAGTAGAGCATTAGAGCACTGTTTGTATAGTGGGAGAAAATAGTGCTGATATTTATAGCCTGCCTGCATGCACACATAGACACATTTATAATACAAGCGCATGACTGAAGTGAAAATGTGATCGTGTGATACTGACTCACTTGACATTTTTAAACCTGAGCACTCATAACTTTGTTGTGTCTTTACTT
>VMKM01003446.1:20000-36575 GCA_008360985.2 Macquaria ambigua | reverse complement strand
AGGAGGAGAAGGAGGGGGAGGAGGGAGAGAAGGAGGAGGAGCAGGAGGAGGAGGAAGAAGAGGAGCAGGAGGGGGAGGAGGAAGAAGAGGAGCAGGAGGGGGAGGAGGAAGAAGAGGAGGAGGAGGAGCAGGAGGAGGAGAAGGAGGGGGAGGAGGAGGAGGGAGAGAAGGAGGAGGAGCAGGAGGAGGAGGAAGAAGAAGAGGAGCAGGAGGGGGAGGAGGGAGGAGGAAGAGGAGGAGGAGGGGGAGGAGGGAGAGAAGGGGGAGAAGGAGGAGGAGGAGGAGCAGGAGGAGCAGGAGGAGGAGGAGGCTCGAAAGTTCAGAGTTCCTGCTGCTAAACTGTTTTGTCTCCATGGTTACCAGCGTGTGACAGGTGAGACAAGTCGTTACTGAGAAACATCAGTGACATCACGGTCTCACCTGTCCAAAACCACCTGACACACACCTGAGCGTTCAGACCAGGAGGCCAACTCCAAACACCGTTGCCACGGTTACCAGCTCTGTTTCATCAGAGCAGCGTCAGACTCGGGAAGTTTCAAGAGTTCAGTCAAACGATGCTGTCGCCATGGCAACGCCTCATCTCTCTCTCCCTCTCTCTCTCTCTCGCTCCCCTGAGCAGCAGGGATGCTTATCACCATGACAACCGTTACAAAAAGTTCTCCGGGAGTCCTCTGAAGTTTGTTTTATTTTTAGATCCGGGTTAAATACTGACCTGAGAGCAGCAGGGGTGGACAAAATAACAGGAACACCTTAAAGCCCCACAGTTTCATCAACCTGATGATTATTATTGATTCATCTGATCTGATAACCGTTGATCAGTTAAACTTGACATCTGTTTATTTCGGCTGATCAATATCCAATACAATCTGTTCAGTTCATGTTCAGTTCCAGACTTTGGAAAAAACAGCATCCAAAAATCTAAAACTGTCCAACAAACTCGGCGTGGTCCTTTAAGGTGTTCCTGTTATTTTGTCCACCCCTCTTGTCGTAGTTAAAGCTGCTCTCAGGTCAGTGCTGTTGCCATGGTGATCAGCATCCAGGAGACTCTAAACTATCAATCGATCATTTATAAAATATGAATCATCAATAGATCACCTGCTGCTGTCGGGCTCCGTGTTGCTGCAGGTGGACCCCCACACGTCCAGGAGACTCCCCCCAGACGAGGTGGACGATGCCAGGGAGGGCCTCTTGTCCAGCAGCCCCCCCGACCCCCCGCTGGAGCTCTTGGTTCTGAACAGCTTGCTGAGCCGGACCTTCAGGGACCCCCCTTTCCTCGACTTCCCCCGTGGCGTCTTCTCCCCCTCCCTCCCTCCTCCTCCCACCTCCCCCTCCAGGACCACCAAGGGGGAGGCGCACCGCCCTGCTCCACCTGAGGCCACGCCGAGTTTGGGGGTGGTGGCGCGGCTCTGGGGCTGGGAGCGGGACTGGTGCTGACGCTGGGGGCGGGGGCTGGGATCAGGACTGGAGGACAGGGGAGGGTCAGGGGAGACTTGGAGACCGCTGAGGGCTGCTGCAGCTTGAAGGGCCTGCGGGTGGACAGGGGGGTACGAGCAGGGGGTGGTGGTGCTGCTGATGGGGGGGAGGGACACCGCAGCACCAAGGATGGCCAGCGACGACCGGCAGTTCTGATCGGTGCAGACCCCCGCCTCCTCCGCCAGTCTGTGGACCTGCCGCATCAGACCACTAAGAGTCCCGCTGGAGAACACAGGCCCCGCCCCCCCAGACGTCCCACCAACTCCCCCCACCCTCTCCCCTTTCTCAGCGTCCCCCATGTTCCCTCCATCCCTGTCCCCTCCCTCCCCGAGCCTTCCCACCTCTTCAGACCCCAGACCTTCCAGAACCAGCAGGGCATCGCTGGTCTCACTTGGGTCCTCGCCGGGCCCCATGCCCCCCGTCCCCGAGGCCAGCACACTGTGACAAGAGCAGTGAGGGAGTGGGAGCACCATCTCACCCCCCCCACCTCCTCCACCTCCTCCACCTCCCTCCCTCCCCTCACCCAGCTGGCCCAGCCTCCGGGCCAGAGCCAGGACCAGGTCCTCACCCCCGGTGGAGCAGTTCTTCCTGGGCTCCAGCAGGCCCAGACGCAGGGCTTGGTCCAGCAGGCCCGGGGGCCACTTAGCCAGTCGGTCTGTCAGCAGGCGGTGTCTGTGGCACAGGACTGACCCGGACTCAGAGTCCAGAGCCGGGACGCCTTGCTGGGGGGTTTGGGATCCGTCAGAGCCCTTGGACAGTCTGAGGACCGGGTGCCACTGGAGGAGCTGCGGCTGCTGTGGCTGCAGGTTTTCCTCAGAGGGGATGCAGTGTGAGTTCTGGTCCTTCCCGCCTCCAGGCCCGGGACCGTCTGTTGTGCTACCAGGACCAGTACCTGATCCAGAGTCCAGCTGCTGTCTCTGTCTCTCTGCTTCCTCCTGGAGGAACCCCGGGGGCGGCTGCTCCAGCCCGCACTCCAGGATCCGGTCTCCGGACCGCAGCAGGTTCTGAAACACCATCAGCTGCGCCCTCGACCCGTGCCCCCCCGAGCCACGAGGCACCGGGAAATCCACAAACCGCTGGGCCGCTACTGCAAAGTCCTCCGGCGGCGGAGGTGACAGTGGCGCCTCGGAGCCCTGCGGGGCCTGCGTCAACACCAGCCCGCCTTCCAGCTCGCCTTTTCCGGGGAGCGGTGAGCTGTAGTGCGGGGAGGCCGAGCCGAGGCCTGTCGAGGGGCCGCTGGGGTCCAGATCAAACCCGCCGCTGATGCCGCCGCCATGGTGACCCAGCACGGATTTAACGGGCCCGAACCCGCCGCCTCCGGACATCAGGTCGTCGGGCTCGTCCAGCCGGTCGTACTCCGCCGCGGACACGAGACGCATCAGGACGAAGTCCGGAGACATTTCTTGTTGCGCGTCATTCATCATGACAGGCTAACGTTAGCTGCTCGGCTAAACGGGCTCCGCTCTTACATAACACCGATATAAATAAACAGCTGCGGAGCTAACGGCGGCTAGCTGCTGCATCCTCCCCGCTAAGCTAACCGGGCAGCCCGACGGAACACCGACCGGCAGCCATGTAAAGTCCGGACCGGTTCGTGACGGTAACGGCTCCGCTGAACGCTGCTGAACGACGTCAAAACATGAAACGACATGAGAAACCCGCCCGGTGCTGCCGCTTGGTAACGTTAGCTAGCTGTTAGCCTCCTACCGACTCATCCTCCGGTGAGACAACATGGATGTGGTGATGATGGGGGGCGCGCGGGGCGGCTGCGCAGCGGCGGCATCAATAATCAATCAGTGCTGATTGATAAACGGAGGATCGGCACGCTTTGAACGGTGGACCCCGAAACCGAAACCTCCATCTGCTCAACACTTCCCGGTACCGGAGAGCCTCCGTCATTACCGGAGGTCTCTCTACCTCCCTCTCTCTCTGTGCGTGTGTAACATATTAACACCTGACAGCTTATTAACCACTTACATAACCACTTCTTTGTATTGATTAATCAGCCGATCAGTTTCTCAGTGATTTGGTTTATAAAATAAAATAAATCGTTTGACCAAAATAAAATTTTTTTTCATTCATTGAAGTTTGTTTTTAGTTTTTATAAAAGTTTTCCAAAACCGCGGTACTCAGGTCTGTTACTGCAATAAAAGTACTAATACTACAGTGTTACAAGTAAAAGTCCTGCATTCAAAGTCTTACTAAGTAAAAGTACTAGTTCATCTCTTTCAGCTGGTGAAGGTGAAGCTACTGCTTGTGGATTTGCCCTGAGGATCAATAAAGGATCATAATAATACAAAAGAATGAATCAGTTGATATTTGATTATATTTTGTAACTTCAATGTGAATCTGCAGAGTAACTGAAGCGAACCACATCTGAATGTTGTTTTACAGGAGGCAGCACACTGTGAGCAAAAAGCTTCATTTCACAAGTTTCTGGTGTAAACTTTGCAGCCCAGGTAGTTTCCTGAACCAGAGAAATGTCCCTTCAGGGTCTCCGTAGTATTTTCAATAATTAAAACTAGAAAGTAACAAAGAAATCCTTAAATCAGATCAAACAGTTTGAGGCTTCAGAGTGAGTGAAAGTCTGTTGTAGTTCCACCTGCGGCCACCAGGGGGAGACACACATAAAGGACACATGATTCAGACTCTGCTCTGATTGGCTGATGGTCATGTACAGGTGGGGACAGATTAACAGGAACTAACAGGTGTTAATAAATTCCTCCAACAAAGATAGTTTGTAGATTTCACACATCCTCAAACTGAAGTAATCAATAAAATCAAAAGTAGAGTTTTGGTGTTAAAACTTTATCTGCACTAAAGTACATGTAGTAAAGTACATGTAGTAAAGTACATGTAGTGAAGTACATGTAGTGAAGTACAAAGTACTTCATTAGTAAACAGTACTTGAGTAAATGTACTCTGCAGGCTTCACGTGACATATTTACTTTGCTGTTAATGAGCTTTTCATTAAGTTTTTATTTTCTACAATGTTTTTATTTTTGTATTTTATTTGTTTTTATTCTTCTAAAATTTTTTGTATTGAATTGTTTTTGTAATGTTTTACATATTTTATATTATTTTGTTTGTCTTTTGATCAACAAAAAAAAAATCAAGGTCCTCTTAAGTGTTCTGGAGCTTTCAACTTCATATTCAATATGCAACATGTAAACATCGGTAAACGGTAAATAATTAGAAATAAAAACTGGAAACTTTTACTTTATTTGAATTCTTTTACACTCAGCTTCTTGACGCTCCTGAACATCCGGATGTTTTTGTTCTCAGAGAAACCACATTTCATTCAGATGCATTTTAATGGTTTTTATAAATAAACATGAAACTCGTCTTCAACACTTTAACTGGTAATGGAGAGCTGGAGACGAGTCGTCGTCACAAAGATCTTTTCTCCCGTTTCCAACAGATGAATTATATTTATGTTTGTTAGTATCTTAACATGTTTCCACCAATTACAGGACAATATAATTTACCTAATCAATGTCTTCAGATATCTCAAAGGAAGAAAGGATGTAAAACAGGAAGATTTGATCCAACCAATCACCTGAGCCGGATTGAGTCAGTCTGATCGACTCTGTGGCCGTTACCTCTGTTACACCACATTCAGTGACTGCAGGGGGCGCTGTGGCAGGACATTACTTAGTACAAGTGGTTTTTAACTTATTCAGTCTGTAAACTGGTGAAAGTCTGAGAATATTTTGTTTCCAGGTGCAGCACGAGTCAGACTGCGGAGAAACGCAAAAAATCTTGTTTTTCAGCTTCTTTAAAGACTGAAAACACGAAATCATGTCTACTGGGGGGGCGGGGGGTATCAGACACTGTCATGTTTACTAAGTAACGTCCTGCCACAGCGCCCCCTGCAGTCACTGAACGTGGTGCAACAGCGGCAGCTGCACATGGAAGAGTCGACTCAGGACCCTGGATCAGTCCCACAGGACAAAGCCTCACCTCTCCCTGCATGAAGGCCATTACACACCTGAAGACACCCGAGAGTGTTTGTTCCAACAGGAACCAAAGTGTGAAATTTCTACCTGCTGAGACGTTTAACTACCAACAGACGGCTCTTCATCTCAGCAGATCTTCTATAATAATAAAAAATAATAATGTTTGTGTTTTCAGGTTTGCGTGTCGTCAGAAGAAGCAGCAGCAGAACGTTCAGTACAATATAGACTTTATTAGTTCACTAAAGTTGAATATGAAATAAAAAGCAGATTGGCTTTAAATGATTCACAATTCAGTAATAATCTTGTTGCCAGGTTCATCATGTCAACAGGAAGTACGTGCTCCCTACAGCTGCCGCACCTCTACAAAATAAAAGCCCTCCGAGGCTGGAAACACTTCACTTTCAACTCAAAGAAAAGAATTAGTCAACTTTATTTCCTTCCACTGGTCTGTGTTTCAGGAAGTCGTTCTGTCTGATGTTTGATTATCGTTGATGGCTGAAAGGGAAGTGGTCAGACCCGGAGCCGAGGCGGACAGACGGCACTGCGATGCTCGCAGGTTTCCGCAGCCCAGTCGGCTACAAACTGAACGTCCCAACAGAACTCCCCGTCAGCCTGGAGTCGAGCGAGCCATGAAGAGTTCAAAAATAAAACAAAAATGGTGGTTCTTTGTGGCGTCGAGTAAACAAACCGTCGGCGGGAGGCGGCCACCCAACTCAAGAGCCAAAGTTCAGCTTCCAATCAGCAGAGTCCGAAACATGAATCAGTCCAGGATCCAAAGACCACCAAAAGAGCGAAATCACCAGAACCGCTTGGGGAATGTTTCATATCATTTTATTGTTTTTAACTTTATTTTCATCATAGCAATGGAAAAATATAACCTTATACAAACGTCTTCAATTCTCTCAATTTTTCTTTTTAAACAAGCAAAAATGGTGAGTGACCCTTTCCCAAACCAAGTGCAGCGGGGAAACTAAAAGTGAAACGCGTCACCAGCAGCTCACACGAGGGCGTTCAGCTCCGCCCGCCTGATTTCCGCTAAACTTTTTCCATTTGGCACTCGCTCCTCGAGGACTCCTCGCTTTGATTTTGTAGGACTTTAGTGCTGCTGTTGTTTGGATAAGAGCATCGAACACTGAGCAGGTGGAGGCGTTCGTGTCCGTCAGATCTCCTGTGCTGTTTTAGTGCTCAGAAGAAGAAAAATAAGAGCAACAAAAATCTAAAGGTTTCCACAGAAGTCCACAAAGTCCGCTCGATTTTTATCTTTGATTCCACAAAAGTCTTTTATTTTTATTACCCCCCCCCCCCCGGATCGAGGGGTGGTGGCGGGTTGGTGACGTCATCGCGATGTCATAGGAGAGCCCGGCTACAGCGAGAGAGGTGGATTGTGGGGGGCTTGAAGGTGAGTGTTTGTGGGGATGGGGGGGGGGAGTCAGAGTCCAGTCCACAGGCCGTCCAGGGGAGGAGGGGTGGTGGTGGTGAAGTCGTTGCCTGCTGGAACTGAAGGTGGTGTGATGTCATCATCTCTCGCTCGCTCACACGTCTCTCTCTCGCTCACACACAGACACTCATCTCAGCTCACACTTCATCTCACTTCACTTCTGCTTCGGCCGGACGCTCACGACAAAGACAGAAGAGTTAATTCCAGTGGGGCAGTTTGTCCTCATTGTTCACTGATGTCGATCTCTCTCACAGCTCTCTCTCTCTCTCTCTCCGACCAGCAAGAATCTAGAAGAAGAAGAAGAAGGTCAGCAGGAGCAGGAAACAGGTCCCTCTTCAGACCCACAGACCTGATACTAATACCAGTGTGTGTTGGTCTCAGATGTTGTGGTTGGTTTGTCCATCAGACAACTCAGAGTGGTGCATGATTTCTCTTCATAGACCAAAACACTCAGTGAGTCTGTATTCACTGTGTCCACACATCAGAGGCTAGCCTTCGTGTGTGTGTGTGTGTGTGTGTGAGTGAGATCTGACCAGGCCTGGCTCTTGAGCTTGCGGAGCTCCTTGGTGGCCCAGGTAGCCAGCGTCTTGGTCTTGTTGGTTTTGGAGCGTCGGCCCTCCGTCAGCAGGTCGTTGATGAGCGGACGAACCTCCACCAGCTTCATCACGTCTTTACCAAACGCCGTGCACAGATCGCTGTGCACACACACACACACACACACACACACACACACACACACACACACACACACACACACACACACACACACACACACACACACAGAGAGAGAGAAAAGACGTCAACAACCGACAGCAGTACTGAGGCTTTTAATGTGAAAGAACAGACAGACAAACTGTGTTTGGGTCTTAGATGTTGTGGTTGGTTTCTCCGTCAGCAGCTGTCAGAGACCAAAACACCGCCCCCCTTACCCAATGAGTCCGGCAGCGTTGGCCACCACTCCATCAGAGTGATCTTCATCCTCGGCTATGTGATGGATGAAGGAGAGGATGAACTCCACCCGAGGCTGAACCAGCATCACATCAGCTATGGGGGGGGAGGGGAAGAAAAGTTAGATTAAAACAAACGATAAGTCATTTCAGAGCTCGTCAGTTTTTTTTGTTGGGTCTCGCAAAACCAGGAAGCCTCTTGATGTTCGGCTGCAGCCGGAAGCTTTCTGGGTGAAAAAGACCCAAATTTCTCTGCGACATCGTAAAATCCTCCTGATACACTGCACACAGGAGGAGGAACCGACGTCACCCGACACAGACTGCGGTCATGTGACCAGACTGTTGATGCTCTTACGGTGTACGTTTTCCTGGTCCCCCTTCAGGCCCTGGATGATCCCGGTGTAAGCCTCCAGACAGCCCTCCCTCAGCTCGTTCAGGTAGTCCACCATGTCGTAGTCCGTCTGAACACACACACACACACACACACACACAGGTTACAGTGTGGATCTGGTTTTAGTTGACAGACTTCACATCTGATTATCCTGGTCTTGTGGTGACGAGCTCGACTGCTGATTGATCAACACAGATTCACGGTTTCTACAGAAACAGAGCTGCTGTATAAAACTCAGACTCCAAAGAGAAAGCGGAACCGCGGAGAGAGACAACAGGACAGAAGGTGTGGAGGTCTCAGATAAATGTGGTCCGTTTTACATCACAGTCAGCGTGGTGCATGATCTATCATCACTGACCACACACACACGCACATAGGAGATCCTCCTGTAATGTCAGCACGTTGACTTGGTCCTTTGTGTTTACCTTGTCCACCTGAGCCTGCGAGGCCTGCTGCAGGGTGTCTAGGACAATGTCCAGGTATTTCTTAAACTCTCCTCCGATAGCCAGAGCGATGTCACCAAACGCTGAGAGGATCTGAGGCTTCACCGACCGGTGGACGTTCTCGTTCTGAACACAGAGAGTTCGTGTTAGAACAGCTGAGCAGAGAAACATGGAGGGAAGGAAAGAGGAGGAGAAGAGGAGAGGAGGAGAGGGATCAGCAGAGTGGAGGAGTAACAAATATGAGGAGAGGAACAGCAGCTCTGTGAGGCTGGAGGAGGATGAAGATGATGACCAAACACATCCATCATCCATCAACACAAAGGTCACCAATCACATGGAGGGACAAGACAGACAGGTGAGGAGAGGGACAGGTGAGAGTGGGAGGGTGAGGCAGCACTCCCTCCTCTTCCTCACCCCGAGGTTCTCCAGCAGCAGTTGCATGATCTCATCACAGTAAGGCAGGATGTTGGACATCAGAGCTCTGCACAGGTCACACACCAAACCCACCGCCGCCAGGCACACCTGCAACAAGAACATCATCATCATCATCCACACACACACCTGCATCATCATCATCATCATCCACACACACACCTGCATCATCATCATCATCATCCACACACACACCTGCATCATCATCATCATCATCATCCACACACACCTGCATCATCATCATCATCATCCACACACACACCTGCATCATCATCATCATCATCATCCACACACACCTGCATCATCATCATCATCATCCACACACACACCTGCATCATCATCATCATCATCATCATCCACACACACCTGCATCATCATCATCATCATCATCATCATCCACACACACCTGCATCATCAGAAACTTTTCTGACTACATGACAATATTCTGACAACACTGATGACTGACATGAAGCTGTCAGGTGGTCAGCAGGTGATGAAGGGGGCTGGATACTTGCTGTATTTAGCTCTAAATCTTTTGAGATGGCAGCGCTGCCCAGCTGACTGATGAGACTTTATATACAACAGCAGTCCTGAAGAGTCTCCAGGACATTTTATAACTACACACAGGAAGTTACATCATTACACAAAACAGGAAAAGGCAGCAGATGTAAACTGGATGTTTTTTCAAATTAAAAGCCAACTTTAATATGCTGCCCACAGCACCTAGAAATAATATGCAATGACAATGTGAATGACATTTGAAAAGGCTTTTATGACCTTCTAAGACCTTTATTTGAGGAACCTGCAGGTCTGAAAAGTCTTTAAATATTGATTTGATCATCAGCGGGTTCCTGTGACACCTGGCTGTGAATTAGACTTCCTCAGGACGATGATAAACATTTACATCTGGTATTCAGATGATCTGGATCAGTAAGAGTTGCCTGACTCCGCCTCCTCCTGCCAGCTCAGACTGAACCAGACGGCAGGAAGACCCTCGTGCTGAAAAGGATGTAAAGCTGATTGACATCAGTCCACGCCGCTGATCTGAGACAAACCGTGTGTTTGAGTCCACCGGCCCCCCCAATGAAACCAGCACATTAAGATCTGATCCCGACGCAGCAGGATGGAGATCATGACGACGCTCATTAATACCAGGTGTAAATATAAAGGTGTGTGGATCAGATGGTATGATCAGGTACAGATCACATGACAACACCAGGAGGAGGCGGGGCCAAACTGTCAGGGCTGCTGACAGGCAGTCGTACCTGATACTCTGCGTAGTTCTTCAGTCCAATACCCAGGAAAGGCTTGAAGGCATCCATGTACTTCTGGAAGTCGCTGCCCAGAACTGAAACACAAAACACACAACTGACTCTCAACCATCCTTATAATTCTCTCTCTCTCTCTGTGTGTGTGTGTGTGTGTGTGTGTGTGTGTGTGTGTGTGTGTGTGTGTGTGTGTGTGTGTGTGTGTGTGACACATATACACACACACCTTCCACCAGCGTGGACACGGCCATCAGAGCGTCCTCCTGGACCCCCCCGGAGCCAGCGGTGCTCTGAAACATCCTCAGCAGAGACGCCATCACCACGTCTGAGATCTGCAGCGCGTCCTGATGCTGCACTTTACGCAGGACGTTCTGCAACAACACAGACAGGAAGCGGACCACAACAATAAGAGCATGAACATGACGCCTTTCAGTCCCACAGTGAGAGTGTGTTTTGATGGACAGCTCTGGTGTGTAGTCTCACCTGTAGAGTGGCACACAGCAGTGACTGCAGGTCGTTGAACTGGATTCTGTCTGAAGTGCTCTGGATGTGAGACTGAGGACACACAGAAGTAACATCGTTACACAGGAAGTAGAGGCGGCAGATGTTGTTTCAAATTAAAACAGGGAAACTCTACTGTTCGTCTGCTTTGAGTTCCTCGACAGAAACCTGATGTATTTGATGACATTTGGAAACCCATCGCTGCTCTGTAACTGCTCTGTTCTCTTTTGTCCGATTGTTTTTAGATGCATTTCTCTGTCTTCTGTCAAACATTTGATTTGAAAAGTGCTACAAGAATAAACTGCTCACAGTAAAAACCTCAAATTTAAATTTGAACTACAACTTGACTGAAATGACTACACTAAAAGTGACTGTGGAGCAAAATAATAGTTTACTGTTAATGACCAAAAGATTTCACCTCCATCTGTCACCCCTGCAGTCCCCCCTCTACTGCGTGTCTCACCTCCATCTGTAGGACCCGCTGCAGCCTCTCCATGATGACCAGAGTGGTTTTCTGGACCGCGGGGTAACAGTCCTTGGCGCTGTTCTTGACGATCTCCATCAGAGCCTCGTAGGCGGCAGAGCGCAGGTTGTTCTGGTGCCCGTCGGGTCTGCAGAGGAAAGACAGCAGGAAACCATTTACTTTCACATCCCTTTAAAGACACTAAAGCTTTCATAAATTCAATCCATTTACTGTCCAAACGTCCATACAATAAGAGGACGGGGAGTTCAACATTGTTATGAGGACATGTTCAGTAAACAGTAAGACTAAAGGGTCCTCAGCGTACAGCAGTCAGAGGGATAGATTATTTCATTTACACTCAATCACTTCATTTGTCTCAAAACATTTCAAAAGCTAATTGAGATGTTTTCAGAAATGGCTTTCCATGTTAACATATAAAAAAGTGACAGCATGAGTCACAGCCATAATGATCTGATAATCAATAACTGAAAACATAAACAAGCATTTCCACCTGTTATCGTCTTTGTTTCCATGGAGACGACAGACGCGTCACAAGCTGATCAATGAATCATCTACATTTCTAATCCGTTTGTTTTTCTAAACTTCCCTCTTTCAGCGAGCTGTCGAACGCTCGCCTCACTCTGCACTACAATCCAGGAAGTCTCTGCAACAAGAAACACCTGTCTGTGTGTGTCCACCCGTCTCCCCTCTCTACCTGTCTGTGGTCTCGAGGAGTTTCTGGACGATGATTTCGAAGGATGAGGACAGACAGTAGGTGCTGGGTTCCTCCTGGTCCTCTGCAGCGTCTGTGGCTTCATAAGCTGCTTCAGCCAGAGAGGAGAAGGCCTGGGGGGGTGGGGGCATGTTTAAGTTCAGTTTGTGTTTTCTACATGAAGGCCAGCCACTCAACACCAAATGTTCAAGACATTTCTATGATTTGCTACCACATTGTTCCAGGAACTAAAGGAGCCAAACTCTGAACTCGGTCTGTTTCCACCACAGGGACAAGGAACCACTTCAGGAACCCACCCTGCGTTTTGACCAGTGGAACCAATAAATAAATGTGGTTCCAGGTGCCAAAAGAGGTCCTGTCCTGGGCCGTGAGGACTTTGGTGGCCCTGGATCTATCAGGGCAGAGTTTGTACTGCCGAACGCCACTGATTGGTTCTCGTTGCCACTCATTTGACCAAACGAACAAGAAAACTGGACACTTAGTTCCAGGTGTACTACTTTCTGTAAAGTTTCTCATCAGCTCTAAATTCCTCAGATTTTACATCAAGTCTTGTGTTTGTTAACCCTTCACATGTCAGACCCCACAGCTCACCCAGCAGACGTTGGAGGCCACTCTGGGCTCGGCCCCCAGGCCCTCGATCAGACACTGCAGCAGGGGGGCCAGGTAGACCTCGTTGATGGCGGCTTCAGGCAGCAGCTCACAGATCCTCCCCACTGTCCACGCTGTGGTGTCCCTCACCACCACGCTGGGGTCCTTCATCAGCTCGATCAGAGTCGGCATCGCCTGCCATAGAGAGAGGTGGGGGGGAGACTTGCTGAGCAGGATCTAGTGAATCTTTCTCTGAAGAACCTCCTTTATATGACGAGTGGTTTGAGCCGGTCAGTTCGCTGGTTAGTCGGGGACTGACCTGAATGACGAGCGGTTTGAGCTGGTTGAGTTCAGGTCCTTCCAGGATGGATCCAAAGGCCATGACGGAGGCGTCTCTGTAGCGCCAGTCGGGGTGTTTGATGTGTTCCTTGATGAAGGGCAGAACGTGAGGAACCACGTCGTCCTCACAGCAGGTCGCCAGCAGCATCAGACACACACCTGCTGCCTTACAGGGGTTCCAGTCATCATCGTCGTCGTTCTCGTCCTGCAAAAGCCAGGGTCAAAAGTCATGTGAAAGGGTCTCATGCTACACAATACAGCTGGGAAATGTTGTTTCATACGTCCAAGCAGGACTCATGGTGCTGCTGAGATGACGACACTCAGAGTTCAGATAAAAAAAATTTGACTTGGAAACAAGTTTAAATCTGCATGTGATGAAGTGGGCCGTTAGCGGTCAAACTAGAACGTGTTCTTATAAATAAATGCTTGCGGTCCACGCGGGTGGACAGGTGAGCAGGTGGACAGGTATACAGCCTGTAACAAGAAGCAGTGTAGCTGTGACCAGCTGTTGGTTCACCACAGCCCCGGTCTCTGTTGGTTTTATGGCTGTAGATTAATGATGTGAAGCTTCACCGATAACTGCATGAAGTTCCTGTTGTTGTTCATAAACACTAAAACCTTCTAGACTTAATTATTTATGATGTTCTGCAAGTACAAGGGCTTTAATTCTGAAAGGTCCTCACATGTAGAAACTAATTTTATTCTCAAATAAAAAATGTTTACAGCAGCATTTCTGGATTTCATGGCAGACAGGATGTTGTGTTCAGTGTGTGATGGTGGTGGTGGTGTTCAGTGTGTGTGATGGTGGTGGTGTTCAGGTGGTGGTGTTCAGTGTGTGTGATGGTGGTGGTGTTCAGTGTGTGTGATGGTGGTGGTGTTCAGGTGGTGATGTTCAGTGTGTGTGATGGTGGTGGTGTTTAGTGTGTTGGTGTGATGGTGGTGGTGTTCAGTGTGGTGGTGTGATGGTGGTGGTGTTCAGTGTGGTGGTGTTCAGTGTGGTGGTGTTCAGTGTGTGTGATGGTGGTGGTGTTCAGTGTGTGGTGGTGTTCAGTGTGTGATGGTGGTGGTGTTCAGTGTGTGTGATGGTGGTGGTGTTCAGTGTGTGATGTTCAGTGTGTGTGATGGTGGTGATGTTCAGTGTGTGTGATGGTGGTGGTGTTCAGTGTGTGTGATGGTGGTGGTGTTCAGTGTGTGTGATGGTGGTGATGTTCAGTGTGTGTGATGGTGGTGATGTTCAGTGTGTGTGATGGTGGTGGTGTTCAGTGTGGTGGTGTGATGGTGGTGGTGTTCAGTGTGGTGGTGTGATGGTGGTGGTGGTGGTGTTCAGTGTGAGCTGGTGTGATGGTGGTGGTGGTGTTCAGTGTGGTGGTGGTGTTCAGTGTGGTGGTGTTCAGTGTGTGTATTGGTGGTGGTGTTCAGTGTGTGGTGGTGTTCCAGTGTGTGATGGTGAGTGGTGTTCAGTGTGTGTGATGGTGGTGGTGTTCAGTGTGTGATGTTCAGTGTGTGTGATAGGTGGTGATGTTCAGTGTGTGTGTGATGGTGGTGGTGTTCAGTGTGTGTGATGGTAGGTAGTGTTCGAAGTGTGTGTGATGAGTGAAAGGTGGTGTTCGAGTGTGTGTGATGGTGGTGATGTTCAGTGTGTGTGTGATGGTGGTGGTGTGTTCCCGTGGTGGTGTGATGGTGGTGGTGTTCAGTGTGGTGGTGTGAGTGGTGGTGGTGGTGGTGTTCAGTGTGGTGGTGTGATGGTGGTGGTGTTCAAGTGTGGTGGTGTGATGGTGGTGGTGTTCAGTGTGGTGGTGTTGGTGTGTGTGATGGTGGTGGTGTTCAGTGTGTGATGGTGGTGGTGTTCAGTGTGTGATGTTCAGTGTGTGATGGTGGTGGTGTTCAGTGTGTGATGTTCAGTGTGTGTGATGGTGGTGGTGTTCAGTGTGTGTGATGGTGGTGGTGTTCAGTGTGTGTGATGGTGGTGGTGTTCAGTGTGTGTGATGGTGGTGGTGTTCAGTGGTGTTCAGTGTGTGTGATGGTGGTGGTGTTCAGTGTGTGTGATGGTGGTGGTGTTCAGTGGTGTTCAGTGTGTGTGATGGTGGTGGTGTTCAGTGGTGTTCAGTGTGTGTGATGGTGGTGGTGTTCAGTGTGTGTGATGGTGGTGGTGTTCAGTGTGTGTGATGGTGGTGGTGTTCAGTGGTGTTCAGTGTGTGTGATGGTGGTGGTGTTCAGTGGTGTTCAGTGTGTGTGATGGTGGTGGTGTTCAGTGTGTGTGATGGTGGTGTTCACTGCTCATATTTGAATGATAATAAATTGTTTTCTGCCTTCATGTTTAAATGCTGTTCAGTGTGATGTTTCATGTGATTTGACACATCAAGATGTTAACAGATCAAACAGTCACAGAGCTGCTCAGAGTCCAGGTGTGTTACCTGTTTGGTGAGGGTCTGGGTCAGGATTGGGACCAGGTACTGCAGGGCCCCTTTAGCGTAGAATTTACTGGTGTGCTCAGGGGGGCGCCCCTGCTCCGAGGCCTGCCATTGGACGAGAGCAAACAGGAAGAGACCCAAAAACCCATAGTCAAAGGGGGTGGCTTTAACAAACTGGAGTTTAAAAACATGTTAATACAATAAAGCCTGCTTACACAGACCTCTGAGGCCTCGATGGCCAGGTCCATCTCCTCGTCACAGACGTTGGACCAGAACTCGATGCCCTGTAAGGCCACCTCATCAATGTCGCTCTTCATCGCCTCGATGGTGATCTGAGAGGAGGAAGACAAGATGAAAGAGGAAGAGAAAAGATTAAAATCCTGATTCGAGGCATCAAAACATTTTTTTAGTAAACGCTGCTGTAAAAACTCATTCAAATCAGTTCAACAGGTGTCCATTAAAAATTTAACGAGCCCTCAGTGTTTTTTACACCTTTATTATTGTGTGTATATATATATATATATATTATATTTTATACAGCCTCTCTGGTTCTGGTCCCTGTGCAGCTGGGAGGTTCTTTATGTTCACATACAGGTTCCTGTGATTGTGAACACTAATCTGATACAGCCCTCTTTGTATGGTGGGATAAAGAACTTCAGTCCGCAGCTTTACATGTTGATCTGTGCGTGTCATCTTACCGCGAACAGAGCAGGACCCATGTAAGTCTCCATGTACTGATAATACAGAGACATGATCTTCACCAGGTTCTGTAAAGCCGCCACACGCACCTGAAACCACAAAAAGGTATGACAGAGGTAACACACGTGGAACCACAAACCAGTCAGACAGGAACACACTGGAACTCAATAGAAAAGTTGCTTCATTAAAGTCTTCAATGAACCCCAGGGCATCTAGGTTCTACCTTAAATACTTGCTGTTTGTTCCGACAGTTAAAAACCCTCCTTCCCTCCTGATGGTACTCACTCTGGTGTCGGGACACTGTGTAGCTTCACACACCACCTGCATGATGAAGTGCCTCTCCGTCTGAAACACACAATGTAGAAAACTGCATTCATAAAACAGTACCTTTTCATTCCAGACCTCATTATATATTTCTCTATTCACAGTTTGATTTCTGCACAAACCAGCTTCAGTTTTACACTCTGGAGAAGAAATGAAAACACACAAC
>VMKM01003446.1:0-15000 GCA_008360985.2 Macquaria ambigua | reverse complement strand
CACGGTGAGGCTCCAACGTGCGTGTTGGCCACCGTAAAGCAAGAGATTCTCGGTTAGCATGCTAACATTAGCCGGCCACCGGGACACGTTTGGAGTGACAGAAATAAAGTTTTCTGGACAAACAGCAACCCGGTTGAAAGAACATTAAATCAGTGGGACATAATTAATATAACAACTAGATGAACTTTTCTCTCCTCCGCGGCTCAAAAGTAACGTTCGCCCGGACAGGCGTGCGAAGAAGCGGCCGTTAGTTTGAATGATACAAGCTAACAGCTAACAAACTAGCAGAGCGGCTAAATCAGGCATGGGCAGGGTCGCCGCTACTAACCAGCTACATGCAGCTGTCAGATTAGCCTCCATGGAGCTACATCTACATTTCTTATGGTATGACACCGTATTTAGAGATCACCTGAGCAGACTGGCAGGTTAATCACACTGTCAAACAGTAATAAGACGCCTGACAGAGTGCTAAGTCACCAGCGTTATCTGCGGTGATTGAGGCCGTAACGTTAGCTGGGTTAGCATTACAAGCTAGCAGCCCGCTAGCGAGGCATTTCCCTCCTCCCTACTTCAAACTTTCACCGGTTCACCGGAGCTAACCGCGCTAGCTCAGCAGCTAACACTCCGAAATACGGCCTCAGAGGACGGCAGTGTTATGTGTGAAGTGTGCGGTGCCGATATTCACCTGGAGAGACCGTTTTTTCGAGAATAGTGATGAGCTCCATTCCGTCCACCGGCTACGGCTCTCTCTCTCTTCACTCGGTCGCTAGCTCGATAGTTTCGGTTGCAGCGCAGCGCTCACAGCGGATTATATTTCTTCCACGGAGCTCAATCGGTGCCAGCCACAGGGCGGGATCAGTCGGTGATAAAAGAGGCGGAAGTTCCCCGGTGCTAGCGTGGTGTTTTTCACTCGAATATTGCGGGAAATGTTAACGACCGTGGCGCAGAGAAACGTCTCGTAGCTTCACCGCCGCCCGTTTACATCCTGTGTCGTCGGGAGGGAAAAGGCCGCGCGCTTCTCTCCCGCGGAAGGATATCACGCACTAACGGGTGATAGGACTGCGTGCTGCCTTCAGGGACTATCGGACATTTATACATTTAGCACATAGGCAGTACTGCACAGGCGAGACACAACACAGCAGAGAATACTATCCAGAAAATAAGGGTACTCTACTACACATTTAATGGACAGAAGTAATTAAGCTTAACAGTAAAACAGATATTTCGCCTAAAAACACAGTGTGGAAATACATGCCACTGTTAACGTTAATGTCGTATTTTATTGTAATGACACCAAAGCTAACAGCATGAAAATTGCTCTGAGAATGGTGGCTGTTATCAATAGGCAATATAACCTTTGCTTATCAGAGAGCTAAATCTGTTGGAGCACATTTATTTATTTATATTCTGATATTAGAGAAATAAAACGCTCCATTTATTATTTTATTTAAAACCAAAAATTGATTCTGAGACAAATCGAATTCAACTTCGAACAGAAAGCTGGAGTTTTCGAGGAACACTTGAACGCAGCAGTACACTCCTCTCATCGGTCTCTCGCGCGACCCCGTTTGCTCCTCTTTCGCGCGCACCGTCTCGCACGCGCACGTGTCTGAATCCAGATTTGTGTTCTGCTTTCAATTCAGAAAAAAACACGAAGAAGAAACACTGTAGTATTAGTACTTTAATTAGTTGACGCTGACGGAGGAAGCTATGAAGAGAAGAAGAGAGAGTGACCAAGCAGGAGGCCGGACGAGAGGAAATCTCAGTCTGGCTTTGAGACGTCGGTGACCTTTTTTAAATAAAAGGCTGCAGACAGACGGCGAGCCGGCCTTCCGCTGTTGGATCAGTAATGTCAGCCGCTGTGTCTTGTGTTGTTGTGCTTGATGTTTGGCTGTTAGCAAAGTCAGAACCAAGTCAGCCACCAAATCCAAATACTTCATCTGGTCAACAGATGCAGGTGCACAGCAGTCCATGAGGGGGAACTGCACTCCCCAAACTGTAGGGGGCGCCGAGGCGCACTAACTACCAATTCTTACATAACATTGCTTTAAAGTCTCACAGAGTTTCTGTTGAGCTGAACTGAGGTCAGATCCTCCACGATGTTACAAACAGAAACAGCTGATCAGCAGGTGAAGGTCCTGAACTCTGAAGGAGCAGAAGACGGGTCTCATTTCTGAACGTCTTCGCTCTGAAAAGAAGAACAGCCACGTGTATGAAAAGAAACTGTTGACTGAACCTTCCTGGGCAACGAGGCTGGAAACGTGCTGAACTACCTGAGACCTGCTGGGACCTGGTCTCATCTCTGTCACTGGAAGGTCGAAGGTCATCTGGAGTCCATATTTAATTATTTAATTAAAGGATGGTCGATTTTCTCATCAGGACTCCGTTTGATTTTGGTTTCTGTTGATTTAACGGCATTTTGTGAGTAAGAGACGGTGATCAATTGATTTGATTATTTGGTTTAAAGATTTAATTGATGAGACTGAATGGATGCTTCATGTTTTCTGTCCCACTTGTTTTAAAGTGGTTTAGATCCTGATTCCTCTCCTCGCTCTCACTCTGGAGATTTGGGATTAATTTACCGTCACACTTACTGGAAATGTTTCCAGAGATGTGATGAAGACCACAAGCTGCGACTGAAAGCTGAAATCTGTAACAACGCATCGTATTTTATAAGCTGATCATGATTTAATGTAGTGGAAGTACAAAGAAGCAAATATAAATACAGTACTCGAGTACCTCAGCGCTGTAAAGTTCAGCAGTTTACTAAATGTGTTTTCTTCAACTGTTTGTAAAATGTGTGTGTGTTCTTTATGAACAAACAACAAACAGGATGTAAAAACGAACCCATTGCTTCTTTATTAGTTAGTCATTTTACAGTAGTCACTCATACGTAGCTGCCTTGAGTTGGTCTTTTTGTGTCTCTTTTTACTTTTTGTTCCAACTTCTTCCTCATTTTTTTCCATCAACACAACGGAAGAGTCATGGACAAAATATAAAAAAGAACAAAAAGCAAACAAAAGAAAAAACGGGATAAAATGCCCCTTTTCACAACAAAAACTACATTTGGCAAAAGGTGAGGATGAAGGTGAAGATGATGATGATGATCCAGTGCATCTTTAAAACATCGATAAAGACTGAGATTCAGTTTTTACTAAGATAGAGAAGAGAGACAAGGTGAGATATGTCTGGGCGTCTGATTGGATAAGAGCTTTCAGATGTCAGGGATTATCGTCCAATCAGATTTGATCTCACTTGTTGCTAGGTGAAGTTTGAAGCTGTGATATGTATCATTAACAGAACGTGCGAGGCGTCGATCTCCACCTTACAGTCACAGTAAAAAAACAACTAAATCACAACTGAATACAAAAAATAAAATATAAAAACTGACCCATTCAGAAACATTGATCTGGTGTGTTTATGGCACAACGAGGCGTCTGGCTGGCAGGCAGCACGACGTCATGGCATTTTAAAATGTATCTACTAATACTTTTTATTTCCTGGACTACAGCGAATCCAAAACCTCCACCAGCTGACAGGAACAAGACAGGAAATGATGCATTACCTCTGCTGCAGTGCATCAAGTTTAATTAATAAGAAGAATTGAGGCCGTAACCAATTTCAATCATTTTCATTATTGACAGTCAATTGTCTGAAAATGGTGAAAAACGCCCCTCACAGCTTCACAAACCTCCCAATGTTGTCTGAGAGCCCCAAAACCCAAATATATCAAGTTTACCATAAAAATAGCAAAGCAGCTGACGTATTTATCGTTTCAGCTGCATTAATATTAATCTTTATTAACCTCCAGTGTTCGTTCTGTAGCAAACTAACACCAGTTAGCTAGCTAACGTCAGCTAGCGGTGCAGGTCTAAGGTTTGGGAAATGAATTAGTGTCACATAATCGCTGTTTTCCCGCTCATTTTCCAGACAGAATTTACATTTTGGTCTTAGATTTTCATTTTTCATTGCAGAGTTAATTAAAACCAGCAAGCTAATATTAAACCGTGTAGCTAACATGGAAAGAGCTGACCAACATGGAACAAGTTAGCATTAGCTTGTTACCTAGCTTACTAATGAGCTAATAAGTTAGCTTGATAACGCTGTAATTTAAATGTTCTTTACTTATTTGTTCTTCAGTATTGATTTTTCTGACTGATCTGCACACTATGGTTAACATTCCCCAACCTCCACTGCTTTGGTAGCAAGCTAACACTAGTTAGCTAGCAAGTGTTAGCTTGTTACCTCAACTTGCAAATGGGCTAACAACACAGACTCATTAACAATGCAGATCTAAAATGTGGCAAAAAAATTAGGATTACTTTGAACCACTAGAACTAAATCTTAATTAGCTTGCTAGTTAATATTAGCTAGCCAGTGATACTGGCTGTTTTCCCGCTCGTTCTCTCAACGTAATTTAAATTGTAGATTCTGTTCTTTCGTTTTTCTGTGAGAACAGTGCAGCAGAGGTAATGCAACAATAACTGACAGAACGCTTGAAACTGACCAGCTAGCTAATATGAAACTGTGTAGCTAACGTTGAATACGCTAACCAACACGCTAGCCAGTACAAGGCGACCCATCTACTGGACTCTACCTAGCAAAACGAATATTCATTATTTTTCATTATAATAACTGTAGTCCATCATTTGTTTGGCTGTTTGATTTGTCATGTACAAAATACAACAATATGAAATATGATGTAAATAACATGTCTGACCACCCCCCCCCCCCGCCTCACATGACAGACAGCCAGTTCACACGCATAAAGACAGATAAACCTCAGTCACAGCTGAAGAACAGGAACATCATGACGTCATTTATGAAAACGTTTGTCTTCACAACCAAAATCAGAAACTTTGCTTGCACAATGATCCTGACATGAAATTCAGAACGTGCTTGACTGATGTTTCATAAGTGAGGCGCCTGAGAAAACTACAGAAGCCCTAATTTAGCCAAGAAAACAAAAAACAGAAGAAAATTTAGGAATAAAACATGAAAATACTCTTAAATGGTAAATGAAAATTATGATAACAAATCGAGATTATGGGAAAATTAGTCGAAACTCTGACTTATGACTTGATTTTCAGTTTGATTTTCAAGTCAAAAGATCATGACTTTTATAATTCAGTTATTAGACACTAAATCAAGATTATTAGATAGATTTAGTATCTTGTAATTTTGCTTTAGTATCTCATAATTTTGAGTATTTCTACTTTTATTTCTACCTTCGTGTTTTTTCTCTTCCTGACAGAAACCGGCTTCCACAGCAAACAGATTCAAATTCATTGATGTGATTTGAAGAACGCAGCAAACACACGAAGAAATGTTCAAAATGTAGAAAACAAAGAAACAGATCCAGTAAAATAGAGTGAAATGCTAAGAAACAAACTTGTCTTCTGTTTTGCAGGAAAGCAGGAATGTCTGTTTGGAGTGGATGGGGGTGCTGCTGCGGCACTAAAATAAATTAAAACCTGATAAGAGAAACAAAGAAAAATACTCCTGAGAAAACATGATCAATCACCTCCCTGATTGATCATCTGATCGGAGGTGATGAACACAGGATGATGGAGGGAAGAGGAGCAGATGGACAAAACAAAGAGGGGACGATGAATGATTGAGGCCAATGTTGAAGACACTGAGGCTCAGTTACACACACACACACACACACACACACACACACACACACAGAGAGGAGGAAACAGGAAGGAAAACACCTCAAACCAAAACCACACCTGAACAACCTTCACCTGCAACGCCGACGCCCACAAAACAAAGTGCCAACTTCAAAACATACTGTCCCACTGATCTCAAGCCGCCGGTTAGCCTAGCTTAGCACAAAGACTGGAAGCAGGGGGAAACTGCTTCATCTGGGCAGCCTGCAAATACTACAGCAACGCTTCTGAGGACACGCCTCCTTTTATTTAGTTTAAACTGCTGGGGGGAGGGGGGGGGGGCAGTCCTGCAGACTGACGGCTCACTGCTTTGCCTCCACTGGGTTCATACAATCACAATTAACACTGTTTCCCATCTCACACACACACTGATACTGCAGCCCGCGCGTGTGTGTGTGTGTGTGTGTGTGTGTGTGTGTGTGTGTGTATACATTCATTCTGATCTGAGTTCGCTCTGGTTGCAGCGTTTCTCTGCGTCTAAACACTGTCCGCCTTCATGCTCTGACAGAAGCTTGTGTCCTCAGGAACAGCAGCCAATTCGGACTGGAGCTGAAACCATTAGTCAATTAATTGATTTATTTGATCAACAGAAAATGACTCTGCAGCTATTCTGATAATCGATTAGTGGTTTAAAGGAAGTGACGGTTCCATCTTCTCACCTTGGACTCTGATGTTTTACAGACCAAACAACTAATCGAGAAAATGATCAGCAGATTAATCGATGATGAAAACAATCTTTAGCTGCAGCCCAACAGACACATCAGACTGTATCTTCCATGTTTCTGATTACAGTCAAACTCAAAGTGCCTTTCTCTCTTTTTATGTCGTCTTGTTTGAAAAAAACTTTATTGGAACCATCACTGGACAAAACCGATCAGGTGGTTTGTGTCTACGATTGATCTGTAAAGTGAGGACATAAAAGTCGCAGATTGAAACGTGAGTTCTGAGTAACACAACGTACAACATTAATAATAATGCAGCATCTGTCGGTTTAAGACGTGGACGTCTGTTAAGGGAAACTACAGAGGCTCTCTAACCGTACCAGACTTCATACAGAAAAGATGCGCTTTTAGAGCAACAATCAAATCGATCTTGGGGCGATCCACTCCTTCAGTCACGTGAGAAAATGGAAACCAGTTTAGAGACGCAGATGCATTTAGCCTAGCTTAGCACAAAGGCTGGAAGCAGAGGCAAACTGTTAGCCTGACTCCTGATTTACACTCATCTCCTGATTCTGCATGAGACACAAATTATGTCAGACTGTTGAAGACATTCTGATTCCCAGAGACAAAACTACAAGGTTCTGACTTCCTGTGTGTGTGTGTGTGTGTGTGGTGGTGGTCACCTTTCAAACCATAGCAACTAAATCTGGACAACATCAAGTAGTGATTCTCCACTTCTCCCTGTTCTGCAGCTACTGACGAGCAGGTGGACGCCTGGCATGACGATTGGTTGTAGGGTGGAAGGAAGGAAGGAAAGAAAGAAGGAAGGAAGGAAGGAAAGAGGGAGTGTTGGTGGGGGGGTGATGTTTCAAAGGTTAAGGGTCATTTACAGTAAACTACAGATATATACACACACCCAAAATTGTACAGAGAACAAATATGTACATGCTCAGGGTTTCTATTTTTTTTTTTAACTATTACCGACAACTTTCCCAAAATATGTTTCTCCTCCTCCTCTTCTTCTTCCTCTTCTTCTGCAGTCGCTGTACTCGCCAACAAAACAAAACTTTTTCCAATGTCAGGAGAAATGTTGCACAGATCCCTCCTCCTCCTCCTCACCTGTCTGTAGTGTAACGAAGTGGGAGGCGGGGCTTGTAGGCCGTCTGGACCAATGACTCGAGTGTCACATGACTCGGAGGACTTTAGCTGTTCTTTAGCAGCGTTCTGTCTTCAGAAGGACAGGAGGAGGAGGTGGACGTGGAGGAGGAGGAAGCAGCGACCGTGGTGGTGGCGGAGGAGGAGGAGGTGGAGGAGGAGGAGGTGTGGGAAGGGAAGGAGAGCAGCTGTCCGGTCTCGGAGGAGAGGAGGGAGCAGGAGCGCAGGTCGACCGTCTGCAGGGAGGTGCAGCGACGCAGCAACGACACACACTGCTCCGTCACCTTCACACAACCTGAGACAGAAACACCGTCAGACAGGAAACTACACACCAATCACTGAACACACACACGCCAGGATTCACTGATGACGTGCTGCTTTACATCTGTAGTTACATTTCATTTAAACCTGGTAAATATTCTTTATTTAACTTCCTGTTCAGACTCAAACAGAGAGTGGATCTGCCAACAGGTTCTGTGTGTGCCGTTTCCTCCTGTTAGTCTGATAAAAACTACAGTGAGCAGCTGTTTGAAACATCAAACTGTTGATTTGTGTTTTTAAAGATTTACGTCTTCAGCAGGAACCAATGGGCTCGGAGCTGAGAGCCACAGACAGGAAGTCAGACGGGACTGAGAGCTGGACTGACATGCTGCTGGTTTGAGTCTGAACATGAGGTTTAGTGACAAGAAAAGAAATACAGAATAACAGCAGACTTGTAGTTTAAGATTTACTGTTTAAAGTCTTAATGACCGTCTGTGCTGTGACGCTCTCAGATGTCTGTAGAAACTCATCACTACATGAAACTGATCATTTCCCTCCACAGAGATCTGTGTTATTGATCTACCTGCCAGGTTGATGTGGGTGAGGCTCTCTCTCAGGGGGGAGATGGGGGAGGTGAGGGTGTGCACCGTCTGGTCCGTAATGTTTCCACACTGACTCAGGTCCAACCGGGTCAGGTGAGGAACGTAACGCACCAACAGACGAGACGACGCGTCCGACAGGTCCAAACCGGCCAATCGCAGCTCTGTCACGTTCTGGAAACGCCCCACTCTGGTTTCACCGTGAGCTGATTGACCAATCAGAGAGAGGAAAACATGTCAGTGACGAGATGAAGAGAAAATCACATAAAACCAATCGTGCCTGACTGAGTGTTTTAATCTCAGTTTTCCTGTCAGGTGACTGGGGGGGGGGGGGGTCTCACCTGTCCTGGTGTCAGGTGGGGGGGCCAGCAGCTCTCTCAGGTGTGAGTCTTTGAGATCCTCCACTCTGCTGAGATCCAGCAGCTTCAAACAGGGACAGACGGCCTGACACAGAGCAGAAACCGCCGGCCACGCACACCCAGACACATTCAACTCCAACAGACCTGAACAGGGCAGAGAACACAGGTGAGACAGGTGAGACCCTCAGGTGAGGCTCATGCCAACAGCATGAAGGTGTTAAAAGAAAAAACTCCTGACCTTTGGAACACCTGCTGTATCGTAATATATAAACTCAAGAGTCACTTACTAGCTCTTGAGAGAGCTTTCGACCATATCCCATGGCCTTATTTAGCTTAATGAAAGTTGCTCAAGCTAACATGTACGACCATCTGTTGTCATGTGACCAAAGTTCTGCCGTCAGGTCACGTGATGACACTGAGCAAGTTTCATTTGCTGAAGAAGGCTGTGGATGCAGCTGAAAGCTCCAGAAAAAGTTAAGAATATCTGACATCTAGTATGCAGACGGTTCATGAAACATATAAAAACTGAAAGAAAATGTAAATGTGAGCAGATACTCTGAGCTCAGGTCTGTAAAGTTTAACATTCCAGTGAAGTGATCCAGCAGGTAAACAGGAAGTGATGGCAGCACCTTGTAAGCGGTTGATGAGCCACATTAACTGTTTCTTGGAGATGTTGGTATAACCCAGGTTGAGGGAGACAGGCTGTCGGCGGATGATACCACTCAGCATGGGAGGGGTGATGGAGCGCTGCCGGCTCAGATCGATCTGAGTCCACAACCTTTTATCACAACACCTGAGGGAGACAGAGACTCGTCACACACAAGCAAACACCTGCTTCCAGCTCAACACCGGAGTCTCTCTGTCTGCTGTTTACTACCGACACACGTGATGTCAGTGTGTGATGTCACTCACCAGCGGCTCCAGGTGCGGCAGACTCTCATGCAGACACACAGCTCTCTCTGGCTCAGGTGTGTGAACACTCTGAGCCACACGTCACGTGTCATGATGTGGGAGGAGCCAGAGTCCAGCGGCAGACAGCTGGGCTCGGGGCAGGTAGGGGGGGGGCGCACCAGGTGTCTCTCCATCTGAACGGGCCGGGGGGGCGAGGGCACGGCCGGCGGGCTGCGCTTCATCATCTGAGAGCGCGGGGTGAGGCGGGACGGCTGCGAGCAGGGAGACACCGCCATCGCTGACATCATCAGGCCGCCTCCCCCCGGGCCTCCCCCCCCATTAGAGGTGGGGATGGAGGAGGAGGAGGAGGAGGAGGAGGAGATGTTGTTCCTGGACGTCTGGTTCTTACTGTTGCTACGGACCTTGTTGCCGCGGCTGCCTTTGGTCCCGCCCCCTCCTCCCCCGCTGTGTCTGTGATTGGTCAGAACATTGCTGGCGTTCTCCTTCTCTCCTCCCTCCCTCCCCCCTCCTGTCCCTCCTCGTGTCCGTCCGTTGCGCGCCTCCTGCCCGTTGCTGCGCTGCTTCCCTGTGAAGCCGTCATGCTGTGAGGACGGAGGCATCTGATTGGAGGAGAGGGGTGAGGGCGGGGGGAGGGAGGCAGAGTTTTTCCTGGTCCTGTCAGAGGTGGGCATGTCCTCCTCCTCTCCGTCCAGCAGTCCTCCTTTCCGTCCTCGCGGAGGTAACCCCGCCTCTCCTCCTCCCCCTCTCCTCCGAGCCTTCTCCCCCCCTCCCTGCTCCTCCTCCCGCACTTCATCCTCCCCCCTCCCTCCCTCCCCCTCCGACTCCTCGCTGGCGCTGAAGCCCAGCTCGGCCAGACGCCGCTCCCTCTCCCTCTCTCTCTCCCGCTCGCTGCGACTCCTCTCTCTCTCCGCCCGCCCCCCACTGCTGTTGCTGTAGACGACGGGTGGAGGCGGGGCAGGGGAGGAGGATGAAGGCGAGGAGCCTCCTCCCGCCTGCTCCCCCCTCAGAGAGTCGTCAGAGTCGGACTCGGAGTCGGATTCGGAGCTGGAGGAGGAGGAGGACGAGGACTCGGGCCGACGCTCCAGCAGACACATCCTCTTAAAGCGCTCCAGTTTCTCTCTGTGATGGGATCGCTGGTCTGCACTCGACGTCCCCCCTGCACCTCCCCCTCCGCCCCCACCTCCTCCTCCCCCAGGTTGAGAAGAAGAAGAAGAGGAAGTTGAGGAGCCCTGTGGTCCTCCTGTTCCTCCTCCAGCTGAGGTGGGACCGTTGGACTCCACCGCCTCCTGTTTGGGTTTCTGATGAAGAGAAAAACTCAGATCAGAATTCAAACTTCATCTCAACACACAAACAGGAAGTGAGGTCATCCTGTTACATCATTTTCATCCTCTTTTCTGTTGACAGACAACATCAGCCAACATCTGCTGAGCCGGATTACACTGTCTCACAGCTGAAACCGGGCCTGAGCCGGGGCACCATGCAGCCGGATGCAGTGGACATTTAGAATACAAAAGTTCAACTTTGGGGAACTTTGACGGCACGTTTGTGTAGCAAGCGATAGCAGCAGAGGAACCACTGATGAGACGAAACAGAACTTTAACACATAAATGAATAAAGTCTTCACGGAGGCTTCGTACCTTTTTGAGGCGTTTTTCGTGGGCACCCTTCATCTGAGAGAGAGAGACAGGAAGAAGACAGACAGTCAGATCTGTATACAGTTTCATGATGGTTGGATAAAGCAGCAGCAGACGGTGTTCACCTTCTTCTTGGGCCCGCTGTCCTGAGGCAGCTCCTTCTCCTTCTTCCTCTTGTGGCCCCCCTCCGTCCTCCCCCCCTCCTCCAGGGAGGGAGGGGCTTTCTTTTTAGGGGGAGGGTCATCTGTGAGCTTCCAGCGGCCCACCTCCCCGTTATCCAGCCTGCGCTTCCCCGAGCCGTCCGCCTGGTCCTGGACACAGACATGAACCGGTTCAGTCCAGCTGAACTACAGGACGCTTCACTTTATTTGATTATTTTAAAAGAGAAAGAGTTCTTCAGCTCAACTTCATTTTCAAAATCTTCCAGTAAAATAACATCATTCTGTTCTTGTCAGATCACAACTTCATTTTAAAATCAAATTTTTTAAAATGACTTTTCAATTCAATTCAGTTTTATTTATATAGCGCCATATCATAACAAGGTTATCTCAGGGCACTTTTTCATATAGAGCAGGTCTAGACTGACTCTTTGTATTTACAGAGACCCAACAGTTCCCACCATGAGCAGCACCAGGAGACAGTGGCAAGGAAAAACTCCCTTTAACAGGTAGAAACCTCGAGCAGAACCAGAACCAGAACCAGGCTCTGGGTGGGCGGTTATCTGCCTCGACCGGTTGATTTGTTTTGTTAAATTCTGACATATGACATCCTGGTCCTCATAAAAAATAAATAAACTGGGATTTATTCTAAATATCTCAGACTGGCTCAGCTCTACACTGACAGGATCTAAATCTGAATCCCTCCACCATGTGAGTCCCTGTGGTCCTGGTCCTGGTCCGACTCTTACCTTACTGGTTTTGCCCTCCTTGTGGCACTTTGGACACTCCCAGCAGTTTGGGATCTCATCATTGATGATTCCTTCAGCTTTCCCCATCTGAGGAGACAAACACAGACTCAGTCCACTACAGTCTGCCACACACACACACACACACACACAAACTAAATAATACTAACTCTTCATTTTCTCTCGTACTCAGTTTCACTATTCGCAGACAAAGTGATTTTGACTACAGATGAACTTCAGAGCCTAAACCCATCAATCATCTTCGCTGGATGGCTTTTAATATGAAACAGCTGCAACAGGACATGACTTTTACACAAGTTTTTTGACTTTTACACAAAAGATTTTTGTGTAAAAGGTATTTATCAGACAAAGTGTCAACAAGTGTCTGCTGTCAGTTTCTTTAAGGTCTCAGATGTTTTTTAGACTGCTGCTCAGACAAACTGGGACGACTGAGAAAAGAATCGTATTAGCTTATCAATACTACAACTCTTTCCAATAAAGCTACAACTTTTTCTCATAACTTCACAACTCTATCTTGGCATTTTGCAACTTTTTCTTGTAAAATCACAACTTTATTCTCACAAACTTTTTCCTCTTTTCTCAAAGTATTTTGGTTTCGTTGCTCAGATTTCTTTCTCCTCACAGGAGCCCAATGTTCAGTCGCAGCTGTCAGAGGAAACTCAGGTGATGTTGCTGATTACAGAGAAACTAAACTGCTGCAACATGAGCCTAAATATATCTGACTCAGCTGCATCTCACTAGTTTTACAGTTACAGGGCTTTTATTTTGACAGTCAGTCAATGTTGGAAACATGGCGGCGCGACCGACGTTTGCGGCGGCCTCTCCTAGTGCTAATGGGCATTGGAGTGAGTGTAGTGGAGCGACTATTGTACCTAGTATGAAGGAGAGATGGGTGTATGGTCGACAACTTCTATTGGAAATTCGTAAAAAAAACATCTGTTACGATAAACACTTGTTGAGCGTGCTGGGTGAGCTCGGACTACTGCGCCATGAAAGGCCCCGTAGGATTGCGGCCTTTGCTGGAGCAACAGCGCGGAGCAGGAAGCACCGCAAGCGGTGTGACAGGAGTCAGAAGCGGGGTAAGCGCAGAGGAGTTTGAGCTAAGCTAACTGCTAACCCACACAAGCCAGCTATACCCACACTCATGCTGGCAAATGTTCGCTTTTTGGATAATAACTTGGCCTACATCAGACTGTGGAGGGCTACCCAACGCAGAGTGAGGGACTGCTGTGTCTCTGTTTTCACAGAGACATGGTTAAATCACAAGATCTCTGATGCAGCGATTCAGCTGGAGGGGCTAATACTACACAGAGCGGACAGAGTAGCTTCGCTCGCTGGTAAGCTAAGGGGAGGAGGGCTGGCTGTATACATCAACAAAATGTGGTGCCAAGATGCTGCGGTGGTCTCCACTTCCTGCTCACCTCACGTGGAGTTTATGACTGTGAGATGCCGACCATTCTACATGCCCCGGGAACTAACGTCAGTCATCATAACAGCCGTTTATGTACCACCGAGCGCTAACGTTAAAAAGGCTATGTCGGAGCTCCACGGCAACATCAGTGAACAGCAGAGAAAACATCCCGAGGCTTTTTTCATCGTGGCTGGAGACTTTAATCAGGCAAGCCTAAAGTCTGTCCTGCCCAAATTCTACCAGCATTTGAAAATTGCAACTAGAGGTGAGAACACTTTAGATCTGGTGTACACCAACATCAAAGACTCATACAAGGCAGTCTCTGTCCTCCATGTTGGCAGCTCAGATCACCTGGCTATTATGCTCACACCAGAATACAGACCTAGGGTGAAACAGGACAGGCCAGTAGTCAGAGAAATAACAACTTGGCCAGAGGGATCCATCTCAGCACTGGAGGACTGTTTTGAAAGAACACAGTGGGACATTTTCAGGGAGGCGGCTACTTGCGACAGTAGTCAAGACCATCAAGAGGCAAGCCAATCAGAAACCATGGTTAACTGGAGATGTCTGTTCACTGCTGAGAGCCCGCAATGCCGCATTCAGGTCTGGAGACACAGCAGCGTACAGGCTGGCCAAGAAGGACCTGAGTCGGGGTATCAGGGAGGCAAAAAAACTATATGGACAAAAACTGAATAGTCACTTTACTGATGATAAAGACTCATGTCAGTTGTGGCAAGGATTTCACACCATCACTGACTATAAGCCCCCTCCCCTGAGTTTATGCCATAGTGATCCCTCTCTACCAGACGAACTTAACAAATTTTATGCACGGTTCCTGCCTCAAAAGTGCCACCATCGTCCCTGTCCCAAAAAAGCCAAATCCAGCCTGCCTCAATGACTATCGCCCTGTGGCCCTCACACCAATAATAATGAAATGCTTTGAGAGACTGGTCATGCAATACATTAAAAAGTGCATCCCTGCAAACCTGGACCCTCTACAATTTGCTTACAGAACCAACCGCTCCACAGAGGATGCAGTCTCCACGACACTCCACCTCATCCTGTCACACCTGGAGGAAAAGAACACTTATGCCCGGATTCTTTTCATCGACTTCAGCTCAGCATTTAATACAATCATCCCACAACAACTTGTGGAAAAACTGAGATTGCTGGAGGTCGACACCGGCATCTGCAATTGGGTTCTTAATTTCCTCTTGCAGCGGCAACAGACAGTCAGAGTGGGCAGTAGGACATCAAGAACCATTCAAGTGAGCACAGGCTCACCGCAAGGCTGTGTGCTGAGTCCCCTGCTGTTCTGTCTGCTCACCCATGACTGTACTGCTACACACAGCAATAACTACATCCTAAGGTTTGCTGATGACACAACAGTGGTGGGTCTCATTAGTG
>VMKM01003445.1:0-36589 GCA_008360985.2 Macquaria ambigua | reverse complement strand
TCTCTCTCTCTCTCTCTCTCTCTCTCTCTCTGTCTCTCTCTCTCTCTGTCTGTCTGTCTCTCTCTCAGCACTTTAAGCTGCTGGTGGAGGAGCTGCATGTTAAAGGAGAAGCGAAGATCAAGAACGCTATGAAGGAGTCCTTCAAAATCCTCAATGAGGTTTGTGTCTCTTAATGATCCCAGGAGCAAAAAGACTGACGGCACAAAATGAAACTAAAGTATGAACTTAATTATTTACCACTGTTGCTGTTGACTCCTACAGGATGTTACAAAGCATGTAGCTTAAAACCCCCGAAAATATTCACATATACAGTATACTGTATATGTGGATGCTGCACCATACTGCAGCTCCTAAAATCAGTTGACACACGGTGAACCTAGGGGTTTTGGGCCCCTGGAGTTCTGTCCCTGCTTTGCCTGGCTGGTAATCCAGCCTCGACACTAACGCTTAAGAATAAGTCATAAAAATTCAAGGCTGCAGGACTCAAATCCTGAATTGAATGTGATGCCTCAATTCAGGGGCCGCATCCTTCGAAGGCTGCATTTGAAGACCGAATGTGTCACAGCGGCGCGACGAGGCCGTCCCATTTCAAAGACTCCTTCAAATGCGGCCTTCTTTTCCCGAATTTGGATCTGCTGGATCCTTTGCAGCCCAACCTATCCCAAGATTCATTACACGCAAGAAACTATGGCGTCCCCAAACGTACCGTCAACAGCAGCTGAGCAGGATTATACTTTTAAATGTATTGTATATGTATTAAAAATATTCAACTCACTCGATTAGCTAACGATACGAATGTTAAAAAACCAAGAGGCCTTAAAAACCTCAAACCTCACCTGCAGCTGTCAAGGTTGCTAGGTGACAGGAGCGGCGCTTTGTGACGCTGGTGATGCAAATAGGAAATCCTCCATAGACCAGACCGTCTCATTTAACAGCGTTCGGTTCGGCATTAGCGGTCTACGAAGTCCGTGTCCTTGAAAGGATGCAGCCCCTGAATTGAGTATAGATGGTTCTTATTTTGTGTTTTGTTGAAGTTGGACTGGAGTCATTTGAAGTTGTTGCTCTGAATAAACTGTGTGTGTGTGTGTGTGTGTGTGTGTGTGTGTGTGTGTGCGTGTGCGTGCGTGCGTGTGTGTGTGTGTGCGCGCGCAGGCGAGGGTGAACGGTCAGGGCAGCATGTGTAACCAGGCCATCATGCTGATCACAGACGGAGCCATGGAGGACTTTGAGTCTGTCTTTGAGGAGTTCAACTGGCCTGAGCGCAGGGTGAGACACAGCCCCCCCCCCATCACCAGTGAAATTAACATCAGCATGAGCATGCCTGTGTGTCTGTGTGCACATTAGCTGAAGACTACTGCATGCTGTCACAAAGTGCAGGTATTACTGATCCAGTCAATTTCATGCTTAAATGGCAAAATGTTGATGGAATAATGTCAGTACGTCAGAGGAGCATCAAGTGCAGAAAAACTTTGTCCTGGAACAAAACTCCTTAAACAACCCAAACACCTGGACAATCACTCCCCACAATGGCTGCATGTGACAGGTTCTTCTTTCATGCCCCTGCGTACAGTAAAAAATGTCAGAACAGGACACACATCATTAGAAACTGTTCTGTGACTGCTATTGAAGCCCAAACTGTTACCTCAAGAAACGAGTCAGTGAGACAGAATCTGGAGGGAATTCAGGAGCTCATGGTTGGAGGTTACGTTGGTTGCAGCATCTTGTTAAAGGCTTTAATTATAACAGTGTACACTGAGTGATGGTGTCAGAAAAGATACTAAAATTAAAAAAATGGGCCGTGATTGGCTGCAGGTCCGTAAACAGGTGTGTTTCTCTGCTCAGGTGCGAGTCTTCACCTACCTGATCGGCAGAGAGATGACCTTCGCTCAAAACACCAAGTGGATCGCCTGCAACAACAAAGGTCAGCGGTCTGTGTGCGTGTGTGCGTGTGTGCGTGTGCGTGCGTGTGTGTGCGTGTGTGTGTGTGTGTGTGTGTGTGTGTGTGTGTGTGTGTTTCTTTGCACACGTGCAGTCATATACTGTGTGTTTCTGTGTTTTATCCTCAGGTTACTACACACACATCTCCACACTGGCCGACGTGCAGGAAAACGTCATGGAGTACCTGCACGTGCTCAGCCGACCAATGGTCATCAACCACGACCATGACATCATTTGGACGGAGGCCTACATGGACACTGTGGTGAGCTGAGCCGGCCAATCAGAGAGCTTAAAGGAGCAGTTCATTGTTTAGACTGGGGATTCATATTTTAAGAATTTTCCTTAATTATATCAGATATGAAGTATTCAAACCTTTTTCTACATTTTCACTTGGGGTGAACTACAATCATCATCATCATCATCACTTCACCTTCATCTGTCCGTCTGCTTCCTTCCTACCTGTGTTTCGGCTCATTCTCCCATGATCCTCTGGGCCTTTCCCTCCATCGCCCCGGCAGCTTCCCAACACCAAGGAGGTAAAGAGGAAGGAGTTGTAGTTTTAGATAAACGGTCTGTTGGACTTCCTGTTTGGCTCCAGACTCCCTCAAAGTCCCTGAATATGGTTTTAATACTGAGATAAATCTTTGTGTTTGTGGTTTTACTTCACACTTAAATTGATTGTCAAATGGACACTGACAGAGGAGGAGAAGGATGAAGAGGAGAGGAGGTTTTAGGCCACATATGCTTAAACATTGTTTAAGTTTTGGAAGTTAACACAGTTCAAATTAGTTTCAGAACATCAACACCTGCAGGTTTTTGTTGCCTCAGTTGCCCCAAAACTCTCTATTCACATTTTCATTTGCTTTTTGTGCTCCGGGACGTTAAAGGAAGAGAAAAGTTTCAGATTTTGACGAAAAATGTTCAAAAATGCCTTTGAGACATATATAAACATATATTTCATGACCTCCTGGATTGTCCTGGCCCTCATGTTGAGAACCACTGGTGTAAATTGTAGTGACTGAAGTACTTTTACCACCAGTGTTTTTAAATGTACACAGAACTGCAGCAGTCCTACAGCGCCACCTGGAGGTCAACCTCAGATCTGCACCAGCTGCATACAGTGTCACAATAAACAGTATATTATATTTGTGTATAGATAAAGAATATGCTTTTTTATATATATGTATGTATATTATATGCTACATATATAGATGATGAAGGATATTCTTTGTATAGAAAATTCAAAACAATTTAAAATATAGATAAAATGACAAGAACACCAGGACAAACTGTGACCTAAAAAGTGACCCCGGAGTTGAATCAAAACTCTGGGGTCACAACAAAACAAAACTCGCATTATAAGCTTCACGAGGTTACTATAGGATACAGCTATTGATTATAAGGTGGGGCTGTTATTTTGTCCACTTAGCACCGTTCAGTCTGACCACAGGTTACATGGGCTCAGTTCTCCTGCTCAAAGGCACATCAGCCGGGTAGAGAAGTAACTCTGTGTTGCCATTTTAAATGTCTATCCATCTTTTAAAAAGTCTTTTCCGTCATCCGTCATTTATGTTTGAAAGTATCGTGTTTTTAAGAATAATCACAGTGTGTGTTGAATGTTTTGCTGCTGTGTCTCAGCTCTTCACCACCAAAGCTCAGAGTCTGCTGCTGATGACCTCAGTGGCCATGCCGGTGTTCAGCAAGAAGAAAGAAACGGTCAGTGACGACGCTAACGCACATTTATCTAAGAGCGAAGATCAACATGGCACATTAACCGTGAACCCGAAAGTTTTGTTGTGTATGTTCGTGTCTTTCTTTGGTCCAGAGTGAAATATCTCAACAAATATTAGATTTTATTTAGATGACAGTTTGCACAGACGTTTCTGGTGTCTGTACATAAAAATATCTGTGAATTTTAACTTTTGGCATCACTTATGCTGTAGTACTTACTGCTACTACATTTCATTGGCGTTGTACCTGTACTCTGCACAATGACAATAAAGGTGAATCTAATCTAAATCTAATATATTTAGGTAGAATACTTCAATATCAAAAAATCAATATATAGATGATATTTATAAATATTGAAAACTAGCCCAGACCTCCTGCTGTTCAGTCTGTCACCTGCAGGGCAATAACTGCCTCTGCTTCTTCTTTTTAAAGGATGATTTACATGATAAATGTTAACTAATTACAAAGTAAAATGTTTGTGGGAAACTAACTTGATTACAGACAAAAGACAGCAAACAGTCTTACCTTCATCAGGATTTGGTATCTATATATCATCTGAATGCTTCCACACAATCAGCACAGCTCGTCTTGGTTTCCTCCACTTTGAGTTACAGAACAAACAGATGTCAAGTAGCCTAATTTACTGAAAGGACAACAGGAGTACAACTGCTAACATTCATGTTAATATGTTAGCATGTTAGCATGATAACAAGCTGCGTGAGCTATGGATAATAGGCCACATGAACAGGATGTGATGTCACTTTTAGGGAAGTCAGAGAGCGTCGGTTCCCTCACAATCAAAGATCAATCTTCAGCGAACATACAGGGAAGAACCCATCGGAGAACAAAGACCACAGGAGCAAGAAACACACATCTAAAGGCCTTTACACACTGGGGACGCAACGAATAAACAACGCGAAAATGCGAAATAATTGCGAATATTTTCTCTACTACATCCAAAAGTAAACTACATCAGCTCCTCACTATCCAGCATCTGATGCTGCTCCACACGTCGTCCTTGAGTTCATTGTCTTAATAATTTTTGTGTCCTTTGTAATATAATACAGGCTGATGAGAAACACAATCAACAGGTCCGGAGTTGTGATGTGACGTCCGTGCCGCACAACGTGATTGGTTGATGCCTTTCTTCGCTGTGTGAAAGCTCAGAAAAATCAACCTTGTTCCGAAAAAAAATGACGTTGCTTTTTCGCCGCGTAATATTCGCTTTCTGTGTGAAAGTACTCATGACAAAAACAACATATTGAAAAATATATTGACGTGCGAATTAATTGTACGAAAAAAATGCCTCCAGTGTGTAAATGGTGTGTAAAGTGTCAGTTTCTTCAGATGTCTAAACTCTGATAAAGTTTATAGTGACCCCGCTGCCTGTCTCTCCAGCTGTCCCATGGGATCCTGCTGGGCGTGGTCGGCTCCGACATCCCACTGATGGAGGTGATGAAGCTGGCACCCAGATACATGGTGAGCTCAGGCCTGTTCAGGATGTGTTCTTGGAAATGTTTGAATCGTTTCTGCCTCACTTTTCTGTTTTAATCAGATTTCACAATAAAAGCTTAAACATCAACATTCCCTGAGCTTCCTTTCATGTGTTTCTTCTTCTTCTTCTTCCTCCACAGCTGGGAGCTCACGGCTACGCCTTCCTCATCACTAACAACGGTTACATCCTGGCTCACCCTGACCTTCGACCTCTGGTGAGTCCTGTTTCATTACAGCAGCAGACAAATTTAGCTCCGGAGCCGCAGCAGCTCTGATTTACTAGATCTCTATTTAAAGTGAGAGATGTACTATTACAGTGTAGCAGATGTCCTGAAGGGTCCATTAAGGGGAAAAGGTATTAAGTATTTATAAGGACGGTTATACAGTATTTCACTACTGACACACACACACACACACACACACACACACACACACACACACACACACACACACAGTCACAGTGTGTCCTCTGTCCTACAGTATAAAGATGGAAAGAAACTGAGGCCGAAGCCAAACTACAACAGTGTGGATCTGTCTGAGGTGGAGTGGGAGGATACAGAGGAGAAGGTAACTATACACACGCACGCACACACACACGCACGCACACACACACACACGCACGCACGCACACACACATTATTTGAGGACAGAATTATAAATGTTTAGATGAATCTCAATGAGCGAAATTTGGAGAAGTGGATGAACAGCGAGTTGCAATGAAACCCGTCACACATTTTAATCTAATTTTAAAGTCTGATGCTGGATTCAGACTACACGATGTCAGCCCGACCCGACAGGTGGAGGGCGTCGGGAACGAAAATGGGCATCGGACGCAACAAGTGATGGTTTCATCCCGTGTCATGTATCATAGCGGATGACAACCGACGCCACATCTGGGACGCCTCACGACGTCCCGACAGAAAGACGAGCGTGTCCGAATTTTTTTGCCTTCTCTTGCCGAGTACGACAAATTCCACAACGTGCTCAGTGATGTTGACCAATAGGAGTACAGAGCGCTCTTCACCTGTAAACATGGCGACCTGAAAGAGGAATGATGTTGGTGCTGCGCGGTGAAACTGTGAACACAAGACAGCAAGTATCACACACACTGCTTCGACACCGTGTTTGTTTTTACATTCAGTCAGTCCGTAGCTCCTCCTTCCTGATGACATCACGCAGGTTGTCATAGACAGCAGGCTGTGATTGGTCGGGGACCAACGCGTAGTCTGTCGTGTCTCTTGCTCGAGTCACGGCAAGAATTTATGACTCTATTTGCCTAATCTGACACAGTGACCATCTTAACACACACCGTGTAGTCTGAACTCAGCAGAAGAAGAAGAAGAAGAAACTGATTTGACTTTGTTTTAAACTTGTTCTTGCCTCGCTGTTGTAGCTGCGAACAGCCATGGTGAGGGGAGAGACTGGCAGCAGCAGCCTGAGCATCAGAGCATCAGTGGATAAAGGGGTGAGTGAATCAATCAACTCGAGCATTAAATAATCCTGATCAAAACATACGATCAGAGTTAATATAAACAGCTGGTAAATTAAACAAAGTGACAGCAAACATTGATTGCTGTGGGTGCAAAGAAACTCTGTAAACTTTATTTTTCACATTTGCATTAATAGTAACAGTTTAGATGTGATGATAAAGGCTTCAAGAGTCTGGACATTTTTGGTTTAGGTACCTTGAGAGTGCTTGAAAAGTGCTTGAATTTTACTCTATACAATATCAGCATTCAGACTAAAATCACTGGATTTTTTTAGTGTGGTGTTCAGGGACATAACAGAAACTAAGCCGTTTCTCACAGCTGGAATAAAAGACAACTGTGGACTTGTGCTCAAAAAACAGATAAGTTATAAAGTCTGGTAAAGAAGTTTCACTAGCTGTTTGAGACATTTTAAAACTTGAAATTATAAGTAGTGTTTCCAAAATCATGGTTTAATTGATGTTTAACAGTGGAGTACAGTAATTAATACTACTATAAAGTACTGTCAAAAGAGTACATAATGTAGACTTTATAGTATGTTGGATGGAATTAGGACACACCTGTAGTTCCCCTCCAGCTCAGTAGTTGGCAGTAGTGCTTTGTGCTTATCTCCAGGAAGAAGAGCTCTCCTCTGATTGGTCTTCATTTGATTGGCAACAGTTATTGAACAGCTTTTAAAAATGTTACTTTGTCTGAATGCAGCTGATGTCTGTTAGCTAACCATAACAACAGCTTGGCTAACTGTCACTGTCACATGTATAACACTAGCTAAAGCAGCCACCAGAGGCTAGCATTAGCATGTCATCTTTACCATCAGTGTTTGTTAGATAAAGCTAGGTCCAGGCTAACAGAGGTGAGTCATGTCAGTGTTTTGTAGTAGAGACCAGAGTCACAGTAGCCTTATCAAACTCTACCTGATCAGACTGATTGGATGTTTGATTAACTGTGATGGGGATCCAGCTGGTTGATTCATGACTGGACAGTTAAAAGGTTCAGCACTGATCATGACGTGGTTCCCTTCTCCTCCAACAGAAACGGCCTCTGTACCTCGTCAATGACTACTTCTACACAAACATCGACGAGACACCTTTCAGGTAAGTCGGCTGTTTTTTCTTCGAGCCTTTTAAACAGCTTTAACGCTGCTTTTAAAGACGCCAAACTGATGTTTTATTGCCTCTGAGAGAACATAGACACAAAAAACAAAGTCTTGAAAGTTTGGAAAATGCTTAATTTTAACAGTTATGTTTTCAAGTTTAGGAATATGCTTGAATTTGAATATAGTCCTTGAAAAATGCTTGATTTTCAACATAATCTGGTGTTTCATCATCACACAATCACTCATGGAAACCAAAAATCTTTTAATATTTAAAATGAAACGATCCCGTCATTATATTTGTTTGTTGTCTCCTGGAATTTATAGTAACAGTTTAGATGTGATGAGAAAGGCTTCGAGAGTCTGGACATTGTTGGTTTAAGTAGCTTGAAGAAAGATCCATCATGTGTCCCTGCTACATCATTCACTAGTTTCTCCATATTAGCATGTTAGCATATTCTGTAGTTAACTGCCTTTCCTTCCTGCTGTTGATGTGTTTTACGCATTGTTCAAAAGTTGTATTTTCTCTTACAGGGTTTCATTATGGGTTCATACAAATCTCCAACATAATACTGTCCATATTCTGAGATAAAAGAGTTTCTACTGCTGTACTAGACGTCAAACGTGAGCAGCTCGTCATTTTAAGCAAAGTCGAATTTAAGTTGCAGGTTAGGAAGATGTATTCAAACAGCAAAACGACATGTACAGTACAAGATGGAGAGATCTTTTGACAGGGGTGAAGAGAAAAACTGGTGATAATTATAAATCCCTTCAGTCAAATCAAGGTTGAATAAAATATGATGAATATGATGGATATTTCTCTCAGGTTCACTGTCAGTGCAGCAGGGGGGAAAAATGGCGGTTTTTCAACTTTTTCACTTGCAGAACAGTAACTCAGGTAAAGGCTAAAGGAAACAGGCAGTTCAAGTTTGAATCTATGTCAATAAAATAACATGTAACTTGGCTCGTTTTGTAACAACATTTCCCAGATATTATTTATAAATGTTCCACTCAGTGAATCTTGGTCTCATTTAAAAGACTAAAAAAATAATCAAAAATGTTTGTTTATGTTGCGCGTGTATAAAAAATAATATTGGCCAATATATCAGCTTTTTGTATCTCAGATATCGACCTCATAAATCCAGGTTCGGTCTCTGTCGTCGTCCCTCCACACTGTCTCACTGTTGATAAATTCAGTATCAGTGTGATTGGACCACTAGAGGGCAGCATTGTACACCTTTCATAATGACATGTAGAAGTCCAGTCAGTGTTCACAGGTGTCCCTGTCTCACCTCCTCCCTGTGTCTCTGCAGCTTCGGCATGGTGCTGACGAGGGGTCACGGGAAGCTGATGTTTGTGGGAAACGTGTCTGTGGAGGAAGGTACGATTTCCCGCAATCCCTTTAACTATATTCTATAATAACTTCTGTATCTGATGCTGCAGCTGGTTAGAAAACCCCAGAATGTGTAGACGGATGCTGAATCCTCCAAAGGAAAATCAAAAACTCCACTTAAATAGTTTATTCATGCATAGAAACCACAACCTCATACACCTGTTAAACACACAACAGCTGCTTAAACTGAAGTGAAGGGAAGTAAATCTGTGACTGACTGAAGTGTTTGTACCTTCCTCCGCAGGCCTGCATGATCTCACCTCCCCAGACCTCAGAATCGCCTCTGAGTGGTACGTAAACATGAACTGACATTTAAGGCGGTAGATTTCAGCAGGATGCACCTTTTTAATCGGTTTATATGTGCAGAAGACACAGATCAATGAGTCAAACAGATCAGCAAGTGACAAATAATGTTGTATTAATGTACCGTAAATTACAAAGTGAGTGTGGTCAGTAGTGAGAGCAGGAGCAGCAGAAGGTTAATCAGTCTACTTTAATCATGTACGTGTAATGGAATGAAAGAAGATTAGAGCCGTGTGTAAAGAGTAGAAGCCAGGATTTGTACAATTTAAGTCTTTAAGTCTTTCCCTCTCCTAAAATCCTTTATCTGAAGATATATTAAACTTCCAGCAGGTTTCTGTGTAGCTGTTTATCCTGGTCTGATAAACCTCTTTTCCTCAGGACGTACTGTGAGACGGACATCGACCCCAGTCACCGGAAATATTCTCAGCTTCAGGCCGCCATCCGCTACCTGCTTGGGAAGGAGCCCGACCTCGAGTGTAGGTTAAAGTTTTTGATGCAAACGTTTTCCTCCATGCATTTCCATACCTTTGTATTTATACATATTCTAAGTCCTTATAATATTTTGATGCAACAGTTTTTGCAAATGGACAAAATGCGAATCTTGTCTTGGACGTCAAAAGATTTAAGAAGTTCTTGTTCAGAGTGAAGAGCGTTTATTTGACCTTGATTTTAAAAGTGTTTTGACCGGGCCTCTCCGTTGCCTAGGTGACGAGGTGTTGCTGCAGCAGACGCTGTTCGACGCCGTGGTAACGGCTCCACTAGAAGCCTACTGGAACGCCCTGATGCTCAACGACAGGTGAGAGCCGGGATATTCAGCACATTTACATTTTATACCTGATCATGTGAAGCATTAAAGGGGCAGTTCACCTGAAAATACACAGATAAATAAAAACATCTTGCTGCAAACAGTTGGAACTGGAAATAGTTTTCTATCAAAGATGAAAGGAATAGTAAAACTTTTTACAACTTTTTGAGTTTTGAAGGGTCATTTTTCTCTGCTGACAAACTGCCTTCAAACAGAAGGACGAGACGAGTGAAATCAGCTGGTGTGACGTTTGGTTTGTCTGAACTTGTAACTCACTGCAGGAGAGACAAAACAAGCTTTTATACAGATAATTAACTTCCATCCTCTTGTGTTTCTCTGTGTGTGTGTGTGTGTGTGTGTGTGTGTGTGTGTGTGTGTGTGTGTGTCTCTGTATGCAGGGTGGAGCCAGGGATTGAGACGGCCTTCCTCGGTACTCGTGCCGGCCTGATGAGGATCATGAGATACGCAGGAGTGGAGACCAGAGTGGCAAAGTACGACTCAAACCAGGCAGACGTTCACAGTTTATGTGTCCAGTTCACTTTGTTCAGTTTGTCTCTGAGGAGATTACAGAGAAAACCTGATCAACATCTGACTCTCAGAGACTCAAGGAAACAAAAAGCAGCTTGTTGGACAAATCCAACCAGCCAGCCTAACTTTCATTTGGTTTATTATTATCATCATAGTTATCGTAATTATTCACGCGGGGATGGTCTCTGCTGCCTCTCATTCACTCAGTCCAGCTCACATTTGGAGCTGATCAATACAAACAGCTGGTGTGTTCACCTTCACGAAAAAGTGATCCTAATGCCACAATCCAGGGATGAAATACTACAATTTTCCAGTTAATTTAAGGTTTCAAATGTTGTCTGAAGTTGAACTTCCACTCGACAGAAGGTTTCTGACTCCGGATGACAAAGACAACCTGTACACCATCGATCACTTCCCCCTGTGGTACCGCCTGGCCGTGGAAAACGCTCCTGGAAGCTTCTACTACTACCCGGTTAACGACAAAGGTCCGTCTCCCCAGCACTCAACATTATATCTACAACAATACAAAAAAGCAGATCGTTATCATTCGATATCTCCCTAATCAGCTAATCCTGACGTAAGTCTTCTCTCAACAGGAGTGAAGTACGTCATCGCGACGACAGCAGTGACGGTGTCATCTGAAGGAAAGACGGCCATGGCCGGAGGTGAGTCACACTGCTGCAGCTCTGATTCAAAACACCTCAACATTCAAGCTGTGTGACTGTGCAACTGCTGTGATATTCACCATCATCTGTGGGACATTTTGGATATGTTGTGGCTGGTTCATCATCGATTATTGCTTGTTGATTTATGGTTTACTGTTTCCTGAATTTCCTGAATGAAAACAGTACACAGGGTGTTGGCAGGTCTTGAAAAGAGGTTTCCTCAAAAAAGCCCTTAGGGTTTAAAAAGCCTGTCTTAAATGATTTCTCTTCCCGCTGTAGGCAGTAATGTTAGTTCTAAAATGTTTCTGGATGTGGTTTCAGGCTGTCAGGACACTTAAAGTGGGATTGTTTCTGCAGGAGGCGGTTCAGTCCTTTTTTGTGGAGTTTCAGTCAAACACTGTCACTGCTGCAGTGACAGCAGCTGGGAAGCTCATCAGCTCAGAATGGACAAGTGAAGATTTTAGCAAAGACTTGAATTAATTTACATAAATGAATAGTTTTTAATTGGTTAATCCCTCCATCCGTTTTCTGCTGCAGGAAAAGGAGTCCAGGTCACATTAATTGAATTATCATATCATTAGGAAGTTTTGTTTTATATCGCTGGGAAGTACTTAAAAAGATGTGATATGATAATAAATAATTCCAGGCCCTATCATCCCTACTGGTTTTACATCAAACTTTCATACTTAATGTTACATACATAATGGCTCGTATGACAGGTAATGTGAATCAATTGCAGTGTGATAATAAAGAAGTCTTTAAAAAGTCTTGAATTGAATGGGGTGAACCATTAAAACCATGAAGTACAAGTTAAACTGTGATAACATGCATCAAGAAACAACCAGATTTAAATGACATGAGAACTAAAACAAGAACCGTTCACTTTCTGTTCCATTTCATCTTGTGAGTATGGTTTACTTTGAGTCTGGCTCTTTTTTACTGGTTTGATGAATGTGGTTTCCTGGCTGTGGTTGGATCTTCTGGTTTGTAGAACGTGGTGTTTTTAAGAAGGAAAAAAAAATACAGTTTAGATAAATATAGAGTTTATTATCTTCAGCATGATTAACAGTCCTTGAGTTGAATTTGAGACAATGTTTAATGTGCTTATCACAGAAAATATGGACAAAATAAATTAAAACACAGAAGTTACAGTATATGTGGGCTGATAGCCTTACACTTGTTCAGTCAGTATCCCATACTTTGCTATGTTGGGAATAATTGTTGTCTTAACTGTTTGTCAAAGAGCATAGAGAGTTTGTTTGTGCTGGACTGAAAGCTGTTGTAGCTCAAAGCTTGCCCTCTAGGTGGCAGTACAGCTCTAGTATTGTTTGAAGTCTGCAGTTTACCTCTGTGATGAAGCTGTAAGCAACACTTCCCTGACAGCAGCAGGACTCTAACATGGTTCTAAGTGCCTGTTATTTGGAGGAATTCAACAGGGCATCCACCTAACAGAGGTACAAAGAATTAATTCTCAAAGTTGGGATGTTAAAGAGAACATAAAATACACATAACTGATCAAGAAAAAAAAGACAATTTGTGCAGCAAACAACAGGAGAAATGTGATATTTCACAGATTCACAGACATTTGTACTTTTGGAGCTTGTGCTTGTTGGGCTCGGATACAAAGACAAGACAGTTTGAACAAAAAGGTAGTTTGATATTTCCAAAGAACAAAGACACAGATGAAGGGAAGTCAAGGTGCAGAAGTGCCAAACAGCAGCTTCAGAGGAGTTTAAAAGCTGGCTGAGAGATGCAGCGCGGGGAATAACAATTCACAGAGCATCCATACATTAAAAGAAGTGCCGCAGCATTCCAGTTTCACTGAATCTAGTCCGGTCCATTAGCTGTACAATCAGTCCCCGCCCAGAGATTTTCAGCACAATCACAGAGCTGCAGGGTTTCTCTCTCCAGACGTTGTGTCATCAATGATGAGAGCTGAGGAGCAGAAGCAGCCAGAGCGTCCTGGAGGGATCTGAAATCAGTAAAAAGCAGTGGGTCAGAAGCTGCTGATTCGATACCCGTGCACGGTGCCGCAGGTCTCTTTGGGCGGCGTCTCCTCTGGCGAGTTCGGAGATGACATTTGCCCGTCCTCCTGGTCTGTCTCGGCTCCGGACTCGGCCATCAGAGGCTGGCCACGGCTTTTCATCTCCCTTTGGTACCGCGCCATCAGTGAGGCGTACACGCAGCCGTAAGTTGCTGCGACCACCATCATGACGCACACTGTGCCACAAATCACACCTGCAACTATTTGTGTGCCATGTGCTCGGCGGACGCTGACGGGCCGGTACCGCTGGCGAACACATTCGTCGTTGCTGCTGATCCGGCCGGGCGGGCAGGGAGGCCGGGTGGCATAACCTGACGCCCCCTCCTTGGTCTGACTCTGCAGGCAGTAGCTGAACATCTCTGCTGGCACGCTGCGGATGTCCCTGCCCTTCAAATCCCCCGGGAGACTGCACTGCATCGCATCTACCTGCCCATCTATAAAACAGACAGAGAGAGGAAACAAAAAAGAGGGGAAGGACAGGGTGGGAAAAGATGAAGAAGAGGAAAGGAGGAAGAAAGAAACGGGGAGAGACGGGAGGATTTAAAGAGATGGAGGTCATTATATTCTTAGATGTCTTTGCTCAGCATACATCCATCCTGCAGAGCGGAGATTAATTGCTTCGATTAGACAGCTTTTGAAGTACAGACTCAAAATACAAAGTGATTTGCTCTGGTACGGTCTTAAAGCTATGTCAGCCGACTGCCAAAACTATCAACTTCAGAGTATTTGAGATTTGGAGAGGCCTGCTAACAGCCCTGCTCACCCCTGTAAATCAGCCACTCCATCCAGTGCTTGAAGTCCCTCAGCTTGCAGTCGCACTCCCAGGGATTTCCCGCCAGCTGGAGCTGCTGTAGGGCCACCAGGGGCTCGAAGGTGACTCTGTCAAGGGCCACCAGCCGGTTGCTGGCCAAGGACAGCCAAGCGAGTCTCCGAAGCGCATCCAGTAGGCCCTTGGGCAGCCACTGGAGGCCATTGGAGGACAGGTCGAGCCCTCGCAGCCGCCACAGCCCCTTGAAAACCTCCTTGCTCAAGCCAATGCTCCCTTGACTTCCATTCAAGCCCTGCAGGACCTCTGTGCTGTTGTTGGGGTCAGAGGTCGCCAAGCGCACCCCGAGGTAGTTAGCAGAGATATTGAGCCAGCGCAGCCTGCTCAGGCCCGAGAAAGCTCCAGGCTGCAGGGTGGAAAAGTGGTTCTGGGAAAGATCCAGGAGCTCCAGGCTGCTGAGGTTAGACAGGTCAGTCGTGCCCAGGGAGGAGAGGTTGTTCTGGGGTAGGCGGAGGATCAGAGAGTCCTGGTCTAGCAGTGCTAGGATGGGTGTCAAAGAGAGAAGGCCGACAGCGGAGCAGTCAGTGGTGTTACCATAACAAGTGCAGACACCAGGACAGCTGTGGACCGAGCCCAGCAGTCCCAGTAGAACCAACACCAGACTGGACAGGGCTGCACAGACTGGAAGAAACAAACAAAACAATGGCATCCATAAAACTGCTATTAATTAAGACTCAATACTATCCAAAGACATGTTTAATTTTGCGGTGACATCTGACCATTGACGTCCTTGTTTGTAATGCTGTTGGTCTATGAACCTAATATTCTTTCGCTGAGCTCATCTGTGAATTCAAGCCTGCTTTTTTCTGTTTTCCTTAATGTGCTCAAAAGATACAGAACAGAGAAGTCAAATTTCTGCTTCAGATTTCAAAAGAAATCTTGTTTTTCTACAAACTTTATTGAGTTGCAACACCAACAATTGAGGAAATTATGAGGAAAATAAAGGAAAGCAAAGCTAAACCTTCGTTAAAATGGTTCTCCGTCTGCTTCATTAACACCCGTGGAGTCTTTATGGAAGCAGATTACTATATTCCAGCTCTCAACATGGATAAAAGCATCAGTTAAATGTCTACAGTGTGAAGGATGAAGCATCTGTCCAGACTCACCCAGACTCTCCAGGTGGCTTTGTCCATGCTGGTCCAGGTTCTTCATGTCTGTCACCTCGACTCTACTGCAGCTTTAGGCTCTCATCAGGCTGTCCTCGCTCTCTGCCGGCTCACACCAACGTCCAGCTGGGGAGAACGTCCTGGAAAACAGAAGAGGAGATGTTGCTTCAGGAGATATGGAGTATTTTCCCCCTGTAAATTGACATCTGAAAGTTTTCTTTTAATGATATCCTCAATGATCCTCAACATAGAAACAGCAGAGTCTTCTGGATAATTGAATGATACCATAGGTTTATATTAAGGCCATTGGTTATCAGTTATCAGTTTTAATTCTGGGTCTCCAGACGACTGAAATGACTCCCTCCACTTCACTACTGTACTACAACCCCTGGCAAAAATTATGGAATCACCAGTCTTGGAGGATGTTCATTCAGTTGTTTAATTTTGTAGAAAAAAAGCAGATCACAGACATGCCACAAAACTAAAGTCATTGAAAATGGCAACGTTCTGGCTTTAAGAAACACTAAAAGAAATCCAGAAAAGAAATTGTGGTAGTCAATAACAATTGCTTTTTTAGATCAAGCAGAGGGAAACAATTATGGAATCACTCAATTTTGAGGAAAAAAATATGGAATCATGAACAACAAACAAACAAAACAACACACCACTAGTACTTTGTTGCACCACCTCTGGCTTTTATAACAGCTTTCAGTCTTTGAGGCATGGACTCAACGAGTGACAAACAGTACTCTTCATCAAGCTGGGTCCAACTTTCTCTGATTGCTGTTGCCAGATCAGCTTTGCAGGTTGGAGCCTTGTCATGGACCATTTTCTTCAATTTCCACCACAGATTTTCGATTGGATTGATATCCGGACTATTTGCAGGCCATGACATTGACCTTATGTGTCTTTCTTCAAGGAAAGTTTTCACAGTTTTTGCTCTATGGCAAGATGCATTATCATCTTGAAAAATAATGTCATCATCCCCAAACATCCTTTCAACTGATGGGATAAGAAAAGTGTCCAAAATGTCAACGTAAACTTGTGCATTTATTGAAGATGTAATGAGTGCCTTTACCTGACATGCAGCCCCATATCATCAATGACTGTGGAAATTTGCATGTTTTCTTCAGGCAGTCATCTTCATAAATCTCATTGGAACGGCACCAAACAAAAGTTCCAGCATCATCACCTTGCCCAATGCAGATTCGCGATTCATCACTGAATATGACTTTCATCCAGTCATCCACAGTCCACGATTGCTTTTCCTTAGCCCATTGTAACCTTGTTTTTTTCTGTTTAGGTGTTAATGATTGCTTTCGTTTAGCTTTTCTGTATGTAAATCCCATTTCCTTTAGGCGGTTTCTTACAGTTCGCTCACAGACGTTGACTCCAGTTTTCCCCCATTTGTTCCTCATTTGTTTTGCTGTGCATTTTCTGTTTTCAAGACATATTGCTTTAAGTTTTCTGTCTTGACGCTTTGATGTCTTCCTTGGTCTACCAGTATGCTTGCCTTTTACAACCTTCCCATGTTGTTTGTACTTGGTCCAGATTTTAGACACAGCTGACTGTGAACAACCAACATCTTTTGCAACATTCCGTGATGATTTACCTTCTTTAAGAAGTTTGATAATCCTCTCCTTTGTTTCCACTGACATCTCTCGTGTTGGAGCCATGATAAATGTCAGTCCACTTGGTGCAACAGCTCTCCAAGGTGTGAGCACTCCTTTTTAACTGCAGACTAATTAGCAGATTTGATCTGATGCAGGTGTTAGTTTTGGAAATGGGAATTTACAGGGTGATTCCATATTTTTTTCCTCAAAATTGAGTGATTCCATAATTGTTTCCCTCTGCTTGATCTAAAAAAGCAATTGTTATTGACTACCACAATTTCTTTTCTGGATTTCTTTTAGTGTTTCTTAAAGCCAGAACGTTGCCATTTTCAATGACTTTAGTTTTGTGGCATGTCTGTGATCTGCTTTTTTTCTACAAAATTAAACAACTGAATGAACATCCTCCAAGACTGGTGATTCCATAATTTTTGCCAGGGGTTGTATAAAGGATAATCCTTTGTGAGCTTTGTTTAGATTTACTTTGCTCTCTTTCAGCTCCACATGCCTTTGCTAACAGTCAGCTCCATGCTTTGCACTTTCCATCTGATCCAGGGATTCAAGCTGATGATTTTCTTTTCACGAGCCTGTTTCTCAAACCTCTCAGCCGCCATAAAGAGTGCAACTCGATATGCAAGATTAGGTGTAGTATTTCGTGTGTACTGATTAAAAAACATCAACAGCTTAGTCTCTGGCAGAGCCGAGCTACAGTATATTGGCATTACAGGCCGGAGTTGTGCTGTAATTCACAGCATTTTGCTCGTCCTCAATCCTTTTAATTCTTTGCTTTTCTCGCTCAGAGATAAAACACAAGGAGCTTCATGATGAAGTAAAATAATCCTGTGTTTTCATCCAGCAACACCAACACCGGAGAAAAGTCAATGCCAACTTCTGTCTTCTTAACGCCCACTCGCAGTTCCTGTACGCTTCAGATACAGTACAGCGTCAGCATTGTTTCACACATACAATCAAGAAAAATGTTTGTATTTTGTGATGATTCGTTCATTTTTTCAATTCACTCATTTTCCTCCTCTTGATATCGCTGGTAGTTCGGGGCACTCAGATATGCACGGCGGGAAGTGTGCATGAGAGATAAAGCTGCAGAGGAAAAGAAAAGTGCTGTCACTCCGTCATCCGTCTGTAGCTGCTATAAAGAGCCAGAGAAACGCTGCCTCAAGGTCTTTCTTTTGTTGCAGGTCTTTCTTTTGTTAATTTCACACAAAGATGCCAGTCACTCTGCTGTGGACTGCGTGAGGCAGGGAAATGCCTTCGGGCCACAACTGACATTATAAAACAGGAGAAATTACAATGCAGGTAGAGCAGGGAGATAATGGGAGGACATGTGGAGAGGCAAATGTGACTCCCAAAGAATATTTGATGTCACTTCACATCATCAAGAGTGCAAAGTCAGAGCCTTGGTTCCCAGATGATAATCACAAGTAAATCCTCTACATACGTATAGAGGATAATGTAGAGTAAGTGGTTTGTTTAAAAGATTAAAACAACCCATGTTTACATTTTCTGACGTGACCTCTTGCGGTCATGTAAATTATAACTCTCCTCTTGAAGCAACCAAGGCGGAAACAGCGAGACATCGTTACTCTACCGCAAAACCTCTCAAGGAGGAGGTTGGTTAAGTGGCTGGATGTACAAGGCATGGGAAACGCGGTTCACATCAGTCTCCTACCAACAGTCATCATTGCCAAATAAAGGCTTGAACATGCTTCTCAGTGTGTCTCAGGTGTCACTCAGAGACGATGGATCAACCAATCAGCTTGTTTGGCGTGCACGAGTTGTGGAGACTTGGTAGGTCCATGTGTCAGGCTCCTCTTCGAGCATCTGCAACCTACAATAGTAATACCCATAATACCCTTCTCTGCTTTATGTGGTTCTTGATTTAGTGATTTGCAGGTCTCAAAAGGTCTAAATTAAATTTGGCTGAAAGGTTTTTTAGATGTCTACGTTAAATATAACTGTTGTTTCGGTTATAGATCAGTCAGAGCCTGAGCTGCATGTGTGTACAATTACAGCAAAAATGTGCTTCAGAAGATGGTCAGAAAACGCTCATATATATTATACAAACATGCAGTGAAAGAAAATAAAGATTAAAAAATTCTACAGGCCGAGTAACTCGTCGATTAACAGCTGTCAGTCACATTAGGTCTACTACAGAAGCCTGTAAGAGGATCAGCGGGACCTTTTTATCAAACCCTTGAGTATCCTGTGGAGAAGATGACCTCTGTCCCCTCTCGTGGTCTGATGGTTGTAACAACAGATGGATGTTGAATCATGTTACACATTGTGGAAACAGGAGGAAGGATTTACAGAAAAACGTGATCTTGCCTTACGTAAATCCTGCAGACGGAGCCGAATAATAAAAAAACAAAGTCCACTGCGATGTCTTCGTCAAAAGACTTTGGGAGTAATGTACAACATTGTACTCCATCTAAACACTCCACACACCCACTGTTGCATGCTTACACACATTCAAACACGTATATAGCTGCAAGCCGAGGTTCAAAACAAAAGCAAACGTAAGGGTTGGTATGTCATCTTCTGTTTATCAAGAGCTGAAGTTGCTCCTGGCTGCTTTTCTGCTATTCATCATCTCTCTCCTCATTCATTCGTCTCTTTGAGCGTGCCCTCCTCTCTGCACTACTTGGCGTCTCTTTCTTTGGACTCGTGACTTTTATGGAAACCACAGAGGCTGCTGGGTGTAGGTCGAGGACGTCACATTCACCTAAACTCAAACTTTACTCAGCAGGTTTAAAATGCAAAGTCTACCAACCTTTCTAGGCCAGGGATAATCATAGACTGGTGTCTTTTTGTGCATTTGTTTTATTTTAGGATGTAGATGATGCTTTTATCTAGAGTTACTTATAAAATGTGTCTTTAAAGATGGCGGGGGATTAGCAGCCTACTTCACTAGAGCTGGGTCTGCCTTAAAACTTTTTAAAACTGGGGCAGATACAGTGCCTCAGCTGGCCAAGTCAGTCATTTGATCTACCACTTTGGTCTAGACTGAAACATCAAACAGCTGTTTGGATGGATTGCCATGAAATTGCCACGAGCAGGTCAAAGTTTTCACTTTTTTCACTTTCACTTATCTCATCGGCACCAAAGTTGGTTCATCATTCATGTTCCCCTCAGGATGAATTGTAATACCTTTGGTGAACCTCTGACTTTTTATCTAGCGCCACCATCAGGTTGAAATTTTTTGTTGTCCAACACTTTGGTTTATGACCAAATACCTGCAGAACTAATGACATTCCCATCAGCCTCAGCTGTGTTTTGTGTTTAGTGCTAATTAACAAATGTTACTCTGCTGACATGCTAAACTAATATGGTCAACATAGTAAATTATACCATTAAACATGAGCATTTTAGCATTGTCATTGTGATCGTGTTAGCACGCTGATGTTAGCCTTTAGCTCAAAGCACAGCTGTGCTTAAGTAGAGCCTCACAGAGCTGCTAGCATGACTGTAGACAAAATAAGCCAAACTTAACAAATGCTTTAGAGTTTAATGTTGTCTTAAGACAAAACTGCCATACAAGATCCTGCCTAAATAAAAGTCTAAAATGTGCAAAATTATTGTTTAAATCAGGATATGTCTAATCAAGACTGAGGCTGAAATTATAGTTCTGCCAAGATTCACATAAATGTCTCTGCAGATCTACGCAGAGGAAGGTGTTATGAGCAACCGCAGGTCGCAGAGGAGCCAACGTGGACGCCTCCAAAATCTCTAAAATGCCCCATGCTGATTGGCTGATCCAACTTCCTGGTAGGAGGCGGGTTTGAAAAGGAAAAGTGCAGTGCACATTTGCTTAGGTACAGTCTGGAGATGCATGGTTGATTTTTTTTAAATTTTTTTATTTTTTTATAGTACAACCACAAATTCAATAAGTTGACAGTTTTTGATGAAGCCTCATAAAAGCAGCACCTTCAAAATCATTGTTTTCCTGTGGTTAGGGCTCATTGCTTCATGCTTGTTTTTACTGTGGTTTTGATTGTGGATTTTATGTCGCCTCATGTCCTGCAGTTGGGTTTCTTGCTCCAAAAGAACGTTTTACATCAAACAGGAAGGATCCACTTGTGATGACAGCTTAGAAAATGCTTCCACTGTTACAGAAACTGAAGAGAAAAATGTCCTCAGGTCCTTCAGTCGTTGATTTTTATGGAGTTTTTGGGAGCAAACAGCTGTTGAAACAGCTTGTGAAAATCAGCCAGATTAGACGCCGCCCACACAGCAGCAGCGGGTCACAGATTAAAACTGTGGTTTCAATCCCTGAGCGGGACAGACGCCTGTTCAGGAGTCCAGATGGTGTTGGAAAAACTGGTCCGGTAGAAACGCCCCCCGCCTCAGAGGTGCTCGCTCCCTGTTTTCTGTTTTTACTGTCGTGTCACCATCACACATCGGTTGTTTTGTTGAAGCTTTCATTTAAAGCACTTTCACAAGACCTGTAGTAAATACACAGTACATGCTCCGTATGTTAGCTGATTAGCTGGTTATGACCTCATAACCAGTGAGCTACTCAGGACGAGACACAGGTGATAGCATGACGCACTTTCTGGCGGCCATGTTGGAGGTCCAACAGTGGCTCTGAACAGCTGTTGGTGTGTAGAATTTAACAGACACGGTCAATTTCTGTCCTTTTCTGACTCTGAACTGATGATTTCATCTCTGATCAATCTGATTGAATGTCTGTTAGCCTTCTAACCACAGTATCTGTCACGCTAACTGTCTTTGTGACCACATCTGCTTTTTCTCATGTGCTAGGGTGATTATGTAAACATTAGCATTAGTTGCTGTGCTTACTGAACCTGCTGGTCAGTTAGCCAGCTAACAGACTGTTCTGGTAATCTAAGCACCTTGTTAGCAGCTTTAAACCAAACAGCGTTTGTGGGACCGAGGACCAATTTTCCTTTTCGATTTTCTGCTGAAGCAGTTTGAGTTTCTAAAGCTGGTGCTCTTTTGTTTGTCCATGTTGGTGCTCATGCTCATGTTGCCTTTATACAAATCGAATGAGTTATGTAGTTCAGTTAGTATGGCCAACGACAGGTCTGAACTAGATACCAGACTTCAATTTGATGCCTATTCATCTGAGTAAAATTGCAAGCTGCACACATTAGCCAACATAAAGTTCTCTTCCTGGTTTGCTTCCCTGTTGTGTGGTCCACCCCTGGCCACTAGGTCCCACTCTGCCCATAGATTTTACATTGTGATGCATATAAATAATGAGTTAAAAAATCATAATACAAAAAGTAATAATTGACCTTGTTGGCAGGTCCCAGGTGTTTCACAGACATCTCTTTTAGAATAGTGGTCTATGGGGAAATGCTTGGGCCATAGGGGAATTTTCTTTCACTGTAGTACTGCAGTTGGCCACTGGGGAACATTGGCAGCAAGGCTGAGTGGGGCGCCATATCCACCTCTCTTTATACATCAATGGTCTGGTCCCACACCTGTGAATCACTGCTTACATATCAGATTCAGCCGTTTAAATAGGTCTGGTGCTGTGCACATTGACGGCTGTTTCCACAGTTGGGAAATCAACTGTGCCAATCAGGATTTAGTAGGCAGGATTAATAAAGGGGACATTGTACCAAAGCCAGAAATATTGTGGCAGAAAAACGGCCACAAAACTGTCGACAGACATGCACGAGATGGTCGCAGCTCGACTTACAGAAATAACAACTCTTGAATCGACATTTCTTTGACCGATGCAAAAAACTGCTCCTGGGAACAGCTGCAGCAGCTTCTGTGTCAACTGAAAGTGCCATTGATTGGACGGATGCGTCAGTCACTGATGATTGGTTAGGGCATGAACACGATGTCAGACTGAATAATGAAGTGAAAATGAAATAGCAATTCAGTCTGATCATCAGGCTAAGCATCACTGTGTCTGTAAAAACTTCTCAGACGACTCAGGATGTCATGATCAAGAGAACTTTGAAGGGGAATGAAACTAAACAATATTATGCTGCATCACATCATGTCGATACTTTTATCTCTCACCTTGAGCCAAATAAAATGTGAGACTAGTATTCAAATACCCAGTATTTGTTACAAGCGTCTTGCATCACTTCTTGTGAACTAGCACTTTTTGTTTACAGTTAACTAACTCAGTAATAATTACTGATTTTCCCCACCCACATTTTACACCACGGATAAATATCAGTGCTGAGGTGCTTTAAGCTGCAGTTCCTCTAATGGCCACAAGATGCTGATCCAGAAATCTGTGGCCGGATTGAAGTGAATGGGAAACCCCCTACATTTTCCCAAAGAATGCAAAGCCATGTTATACATTTTGTCCTTCAATAATCTTGGCTAATTGTACTTGTGTGAGTCTTTGTGGTGGTGGATGTTTGTGTGATCACACTCAGCCATGGTTTGCTCCCATCACCTCAGCTCCGAACCTTCTTTGATCAAATGCCCCGCTGACTAACAAGGATGGCAGCGATCAGTAAATCCAACCTTGAGGCTTCGAAACATCCCCTCAAAAACTCTGGATTCAAACCAGCAGCCCTCTGGCCTCAAGTTCACTTTTTCAGCCTCTCTGTTCCTGTTTGTGGGCCGACGTTGTGTTTGAAAAAGCAGCAAAACAGCCATTTTTTTATTGAAAAAGTGGTGGATTATTATCTCGATTTAAACTCTGCTGTGTGGATTTTGTCATTGAAGTCCTGCCGATGTGATGTTCCCTGCGTCATCTGCAGTGCATCGCTCCGGTATTCTGGGCTCTAACGTGGCGTCCCACTGGCTGCTTAATGGCCTCTGACAGGCAGCCCCCCCACCCCCACCCCCACGGCTGCACTTTTCCTCCAAACAGCCTGAGAACGAGGCAGCTGAGCGTTCGGTCCAAAAGGCCGAGAGCACAAACACACTGCAGCATCCACACTAAGGCAGGACGAGCGAGGAAACAACAGAGAGCAAGTAAACAACGAGCGCACACACACACACACACACACACACACACACCAACTGCACACCAGAACACACACACACAAGCTCACTCCTACATGCTTTTAGACTCTCTCTATTAAAAGCACAGATATGCACTTGTGTTCAACATGGCCAAAAGTAGCCGAAGAAGATGATAGTGATAAACATATCGTTCCAAAACCATGGGCGCTGATCTGCTGCTGTAACAGCCTCCACTCTTCTGGTTTCACTGTTTTCCATCAGAACCTGCTGCAGGGATTTGCTCCCATTCAGACACCAGAGCATCAGTGAGGACCAACACTCAAGTCTGGCTCACAGTCAGCGTTCCAGTTCATCCCAAAGGTGTTGGATGGGGTTGAGGTCACCAAACTGGGAAAACCATTTCTGTATGGAGCTGGCTTTGTGTACTGGGACATGTTGTCATGTTGAAACAGGAAAGGGACAAACACAAACTGTTGACTTACTATTAAAATATTGTTGTGTGCTGCACAACAATTACAAGGAGTTGTACTGGACCGTTGTGGTTCAGAGGGAGCTGGAAGGAAGGAAGGCAAAGCTTTCTATTTACCAGTCAATCTACGTTCCAACCCTCACCTGTGGTCACAAGCTTTAGGGAGCGACTGAAAGAATGAGATTGTGGACACAAGTGGCTGAAATGAGTTTCCTCCGAAAGGTGTCTGGGCTCAGCCTTAGAGAGAGGGTAAGGAGCTCAGACATCCGGAGGGAGTTCGGAGTAGAGTCGCTGCTCCTTCGCATCGAAAGGAGCCAGTTGAGGTGGTTCGGGCATCTGGTCAGGATCCTCCTGGGCGCCTCCCCGTGGAGGTTTTCCGGGCACGTCCAACTGATAGGAGACCCCGGGGTAGACAACGAACACGCCGGAGGGATTATCTGATCTGGCCTGGGAAGGCCTCAGGATCCCCCAGGTGGAGCTGGAAAGCGTTGCTGGTGAGAGGGACGTCTGGACAACCCTGCTTAGCCTGCTGCCACCGACTCAGCCCGGGAAGAAAATGGATGGATGGATGGACAACAATTAGCTGCAACAATTAGTCGATTGAAACTAATGGGCAACTATTAACGGTTCATCAGTAAAGTCATTTTTTAAGCAACTTTTAAACTGTTGGTTGGACAAAACAAGACATTTGAAGACTTCCCCATGGCCTCTGGGGTACAAGGATTTTTCACAATTTTCTGACATTTTGTAGACAAAACCATTAATCGATTAATCGTGAAAATAATCCAAATCGATTGACAATGAAAATAATCATTAGTTGCAGGTCCAGTATGCTGCAGCATTCAGATTTCCCTTCATTTAAACTAGTGTCCACTTACGTCTGGCCATATAGTTTCCATGCACACTCATAAAGGTGCACTGACAAAAACACACACTCTTTCTCACTTTCAAAGGCACATGCACGTGTTATTGAACAGTATTACACATACACACACACACACACACACACACACACACACACACACCGCTCACCATCTGCTCCGCTGCTTCAGCCTCCAAACACAGAAAGAAGACAGAAACTGTTCTTCTCCTTCATCTGCAGCGTTCAGAAAAGAAGCCCAAAAAATCTGAACTGAAAATGGACTGAAGCGCTTCTGTCTTAAAACCAAAAACCTGGATTTGTCTTTCAGATCTGAGCCCAGAAACCAGACTTGTCTTCCAAGGACAGAAACTGGTCTCTGCCTTAAAACGCCAGAAGCTCGATTCCTCGTTAAAACCAGAATCTTCAAACCAGAAACCAGAAGCTGGACTGGAGTTTTATTCCGGATCAAACGCCACTCGTCGTCCTCCTCCTCTTCATCCTCATCGCTGCTCTCTCAGCTCCCTCTGATCGTCTCAGAGCTCTGTCCAACACACACCCAGCCTGCCGACTGAGGGCGAGCGAGCCTCTCTGTGTGTTTTAGAGAGAGAGAGAGAGTGAGCTAGAGAGTGAGCTAGAGAAGCCACATGCTATCGCTGAGCTGCCGCTAATGGGTGTGTGTGTGTGTGTGTGTGTGTGTGTGTGTGTGTTGTACTGAGTGTGTAATGTGCATTAAAGCAGAGTTTGACAGAAATAGTAACAGCAGAGTGTGTTGCAGCTGCAGGCTGAGCTCTGAATGAATGAAGAGAGAGAGAGATACACTTTGTATGAGAGAGAGCGCTGTAGTATTTCTTTGCAGTACTGTACCGAACTATGCACATGCCAACAGAGCAAATTTGACCCCAAAAGAAATTAAAAATTTCAAAGGATAAGGCTGAGTAGGGGTGGGGCTACATGTGTGACTCCGCCCCTTGTGGAAATATGCCCCACCCACCATGTTTGCTGCCGCCCTGTGGTATAATTCTACCACTACAGCTTCCAAAGATGAAGAAGATGTAGCGTTGCACCATCGTACCAAGCTGCATCACAGCTGGGCGTGGTCTCAAGTGCGACAGACCACACTGGACCATACCCAGCTGTGATGCTGAGTAATATATAGTTTCATGTTTAACAAAAGGCTCAGTAATTTCCTCAAACAGCTGCTCACAAACAAACAGGAGGAAATAGTGCATTTGTTGGGGACTATTTTCAGCGGCGGATGAATCCACATTTGGTGCTCTAGTGAGTATTTGGGGCAGCAGGACGGTGTGTGTGGGACTGAGTCCAGATAAACTACAGTGTGTGTTTTCATGGTGATGAAGGAACAACAGTGAGGCTCACTGATGAGTTTTAATAGTTTTGTATGACTCAGAGGAAGAAGAGACATCAGGCTGTGATGAACACAACACTTGTTAGCAGATCAGTGGTGGGTTTTGCAGACAATAAGACAAATGTAGAACATCACCAGCTTCATTCTTTAATCTTGAATCTAAGGAAACTAGATGAAAGTAGAGACCAGATTGTTGCAGAAGGACATGCAGACAAATATTTAGACACAATATGTGACTGAGGGACAAACAGGACGTCCCTAATAATCCTAAAATTGATTAAATCCTCTGCAGCCATCACTATTATAGATGTGATTTTACTTTTACTTGCATACTGCTCTTAGTTTAACTGTTTATTTAAAAAATGATCTGTATATTTCATTCTCTAAATGTTTCTCCTTAAATCGATTGTTTAATTTACTAATGTAAGCATTTCCTCTATTGTTAGGAATTCTGCTGAGTGTATTTTTTCCCTCCATTCTTTTTAGATTCTCTGGCAATATTGTTTAAAGTCTACAGAAGTGAATTCAATTAAATTGAACTGTGTGAGAGAGGAAGTATGAGACAGATCATTCAATTTAATTTTTTTATCATTTGTTTGTATTTTTAGTATTTTGGCATTAGTTAACAAACAGTGTTTCTATAGCAACAGTTACATGTTGAGATATTACCCCTGTAGCCCGCTGCTCATCTCTGCTGCAGGCTACAGGCTCCAGGCTACATTAGCTGCTACTAGCATAACACACCCATATCTCTGAATGAACTGTCTGTGGCCGAGTTGCATTGTGGGTAATGTAGGCGCCAGGTTGTGACAAGGAAGAAGAATGTGTGGAATAAAACAAGACGATATCTCTGGTTCTGCTGCATCGATTTTGATCCTTTTTTTTTTGTTGTTAAAACTGTCCATTGTGAGTCCGACAGTGTTACAGGAGTGAAATGCTAAATCAGTGGAGTTCTGTTTTAAAGGAATAGTTCAACCTTTTAGCTTTCACAAATTGTTGTTTTTACACTTTGGTTTGTGTACAGATTAAACAAACGAGATACAGCGTGTTAATCAGTGAGCTGTAGAGGTGTAGGTAGGTGTCATTTTGAATTTTCAACAGAGCCAGGCTAGCTGTTTATGCTAAGCTAGGCTAACCACATCCAGACTCCAGCTCTGTACTTATGTAACTCCCAACATAACTGTCTGAATTCAACTCTTAATTCAGTTTTATCACTGTGAAGACTATTTGACTATTTAATGTTATGCCTAAACCCGTTTATTTTTCTGTTCACTTTTTATTACCGGAACCTTTGCTGTGCTCACCACAACAGGACCGTGTGTAAACTCGGTTCAACAGCTCTCACAGCAGGACATTTAACAACTTTTGGATTCATTAGGACATAAACTCAAACGTATATCTGCTAGATTTTAGCTGATGTGGGTATTTCTCTGTAAAATATGTCTAAAAACTAAAAATGATGAGTGTCGCTTAATCACCATGAAAAAAACTCCAGTCCGAACTACAGTAGCATCAGCCAGGAAAAAACAGCTAAATTATTCAAGTCAAGAGAAACTGTCTAGGTCAGAGCAAAAGCTTCAGATGAGACAAAACTAAATTAGATGAAAATGTATTGATCACTGGCTGGTTGCAACAAATTGTGTAGCAGGATCCAAAAAATGACAACTGCAATTAACAAGAGAGACGAGAAGACTTCCAACAGGAGCGCACGAGAGGTGGAAATATGAATCAATCAGAATCAGAATCAGGTTTATGGCCAAGTAGGTTTTCACATACAAGGAATTTGCTTTGGTATATTGGTGCATAAATAAAAAATATATATAATTAAAGCAAATAAAAGTCAAGAATACCAACATAAAATAGAAATTATATATATCTTTCAATCAGGTCAACAACAGACCGGTGAAGTCACACGTAGAGAAAATATGAATAAAAAAAGAAATATGGAAAAACACCCAAAAAGTATAAACAGTGCTGGTGGAAAATTGGACCATAAAATTTTAATGTTCTCAGCGGAGCACTCGGTTTTGCAGCTCAACACTCGACACACAGTTAAATCACACGGGAGAAGTTGTGTCGACTCGTAAAATAAAACGCAGCTGCAGAGAGTCATCATGAACGCCTCGTGTCCACAAAAAGACACGGGTCCTGAGAGCGTGCACACCAGGAAATATGTGCACGTTATAGATGTTTGATGTTTGAGAAGTAGAGTAAATGTGCCGGATGTGTTTTGTCCCGTCGTGGACTCGTCCCTGTTGAGAGTGCAGACTGCAGCAGAAACGGTGCAGCTGCAGCGCTGAAGGGCGGCGATAAGGACGCTGCTGACGGGAAAGGAGAAAGGAAAAAAAAAAACAGAAATGAAATCAAACAGCAGAGCAAAGCCACAGACCACTGAGTCTGCAGAGAGGCTATTTTAAAAGAATGAAGGAGAGTGATGCCTTAAGAGGTTTAAAGGACCCAAAGGTCACAACTCTCTGAACACAAATGCAACGTCACTTTTCTTCCCTCTACTACAACCCTCCTGCTTTACACTGAGCTGGTAGACGTGTCCCAGTTCAAAACTCGACTCTCTTAAATGGCTGTTCAGCTCTTCATCGTGCAAACAGGGATTTCTCACTACCTCTGGCATCAAGGGCAACACATAACAGCAGAGTGTTGAGCTCTTACACATGCAATAACAAGGAGGGCAAGACAAAGAAATGAATACACCACATCTACTTTTATCCAGTCTGTACTGAGTTCAATTCAGACTAAATTATTTTCATAGTTAAGAATACATTCAGTCCCAGGATCACAGTCCACATGACTAAAACATAAAAGCTGCGTTTCCACCGCAGGAACTTTCCCCAGGGACCAGGAACCTTTGGAGGAACTCAGTGAGTTTCCACCGCAGGGACCAGCGTCTAAATTAAGTTCCAGGGACGTTATTTTACTCCCCAAAAAGTCCCTGCTCGGTGGGGTAGTACTTTCCAGAAGTTAAAAGGGTGGAGCTTGCAGCGCTGGACATTTTTGATTGGTTGAGTACTCACAGCATTTTATTTCAGCCACCTTTTTTAAAAATCTGCAGCCGTTTGTTTTTTATTCATTGAGCTTCGACACAGAAGTTACAGAAGAAAGCAAACAACAGATGGAGCGACGACAGAGTCCAGGCCGTATTGATCATTATTGAGCTCCTCCATGCTTCCTGTTGTTGCAGCGTCGCACAAATAATGATGCCTGTCCGTCGCTTTAAATGCCATCATAGTTGTTCAATAGTTGGGCGCAAAAATGACGTGTAGAAACAGCTTCTTCATTCGTCAGCAGACTAATTTGGAACCCTTAAACAAATATTTCTTAAATTCTCATACAAGTTGAGAGAACTTTATGCACGATGATGGCCTTAAACAAGAGAGCCACACTGAAATCAATAAACTCTCCTACGCATACGACAGTTGCAGAGACAATCTGCACAGTGTGGAGGCTAATTGCCTCTGCACAGCCAATTAGAACGGATTATTCTCTGTGATCATGCTGACATGAGTGTTATTCACTGTTAAACAAGCGTTTCCAATTGCCAATAAAGCAAATTTAATATTTCAGGCTTTGATAAAAGATTTCAATCAAAAATGATGAGAAGTCTCTGAAAATGACATCAAGGTAACGAGGTTAATATCCTTGACTTTGTCGCACCTGAATTCCTGCACACTCTAAACAGACAGCAGCTTGTTTTTTTCTGTCCTGCAGCGTCGGAGGAGAATCTGCAGATGGTGAAATGCTCAATAAGAAGCTCAATATCCAGAAATGACCACAAATAAAAGGTTTTACAGCTGCTCTGCTTTTCCAATAATACCAGTTCACAAGAGGCTCAACATGTCGCCTCGAATCACAATCTGTGTGTGTGTGTGTGTGTGTGTGTGTGTTTGTGTGTGTGTGTGAGTGACTGCAGGCGAGCTGCCTGTGTGAGGAACAGTTTTCATTATTGAAGTGACAACAACAGTTGCAGTTATTATGTTGGTCCGAGTTGAAACGGCTCCCGCTGGTCCACTGGATCTCTGTCTCTCAGCAGGCAGACTGTGGTTTTTATTGCTCTGGTAGTGACTTTAATTAAGTAATAATCAAATTAATTAATTAAGTTAATGTACCTAAAGTGTGTTAATCAGGTGGTAGCAAGAAACACCCAAAATACAGTCCGACCGTAACCGACTGAGAGAAACGAAATATCGGACAGTTTTTCATTAAAAATAATTTACATTGTGACCAAAATATGTTCTGAGCAGGACATTTTACAGATGGACAGTTGTCAGCGCTCTCTGGTGGACAAACTGTGTAATGAAGACATGTCTGTACTTATTTTCTTAGTAGTTATCGTCTCATATATACGCTGATAATGACAAATCTGTGATAAGCTAATATCAACGGTCCAATTGATTGTCTCTAATCCAAAACCCACCAACGGTGCATCGTTTGACACCTCTGGTGCCACCTTCTAATACGTTGTAACTAATAACTTTATTAATGCTTAATCATTCACTGTACTAGATCAGTTACTAATAAGAACAACATTTGGGTTTCTGGTTTGTTAAAAATCTCTTTGGCAGCCATGACACTTGCTTTGTCTTTTTAGCTGTTTTAAGTGACCCTCCACTAAGCCCCGTCCCTCCTTAGTTACAGTTGCTACGTCTGTCAGACTTTGAGTTCTCGCACATAATGCAGTTCATATTAACAGTGACACATATACCGTCGAAATTCACAGCAATTATTCAAACACCGGGTCCTTGGTTTCAGACAGTGGTAGACAGAAGCAGCTTCTCATTTTAGTCGGCGAGCGTCAGAAATGAAAACTGTCGCTGGCAGATTTGTTTTAGCTTTAGCTAGCTAGCTAACATTAACTCGTTCTTATTTTCTGTGGGTTGGTTGGAAACGTCGTCTCCAGCTGACTTTTTTGCACATAAATATCATGCTGACTCAGCATTGTAATGATGCTAGAAGACTGAGGCTAAAGCTACATGTCTCAGGCAAAATGTTGGCATCCTGATCAGCTGATGATCCGTGGAGCAGCACTGATCTTGTTATGCATGTTAAGCTAGTTAGCGCTAGTATTATAGTCCAGTGTTAGTCAGGGAAAGTCTGTTATTTCTTTCTAAGATAACCTAATTTGGATGCTAACTATAGAAAACCAAAGGTTCAATTTAAGCTTCATTGTTCATATTTTTCACTTCCCCAAATCCAATACAGAGCTCGACAGAGATGCTAACGTTAGCCTAAACTCTGATAAAGCAGCAGTCACATAACCTGTAACCCCACATTATGATGTAGGTTGCTAATGATATGCTAACTCTTGGTGTTGGAAGTATCACTAAGCCACTACTGTAGATAGTATGTTAGTCACACAGTCATGCTAACATTAGCAGTTTATGTTAAAGATGCACTGTTTATTTCATTCCCTACACTTTAGTTCTTTTATTTTTTTGGTTTTTGGATAAATAAAAAAAAAGGCGACCCTCCAAACTCCTTGCGTACAGAGATGCTGTGATTGGCTGTTTGTTGTTCAGGGGAGGAGAGTTAAGTGAGCTTTCAGTTGCCTGGTTGTGAGTAAAGTCTAAAACCAGCAACACATTGTTTGACGCCTCTGGCTCACATCTGACTTCACACAGATCAGCCGGCTCCTAAATGCTTTCTGTGTGCTCCACTTTGATGCTCAGAGTAATAAAGCTGCTTCAGTGCATTACTGAGGGACTCGGGGTCTGCAGGGAGCACACTCACCATCCGGCTCATCACTGTTTACATCCCTTCATTAGCGTCAGGACACAACAGAGGTGAACCCAGGGTCGAATTGATTTCCTGTCCTCCTCTTTTTCCTCCACAAACACAGCAAACGGTTCAGTGCCGCATCTGCAGAGTCCATCTTGTCCTGCGTCTGTCTTTAATACGTGTGTGTGTGTGTGTGTGTTTTCTATTTTTAGCTATCGGGTTGCAGTTGTCCTTGGACTGGCTGGAGAAGAGGTTCTGGGCCATCGCCAAGCAGGTGACCTGGAGGACTCACTCTCACACATGTTGGCTGATGTCATTTTTGGGGGCATTTCATTGACTAGTGTTTATTCCTCAGAGGCTGACACTAACCTTAACCTCAACCTTAAACTTTAACCTCAACCTTAAACTCTAACCTCAACCTTAAACTTTAACCTCAACCTTAACTGATTGATAACAAACTCTTATCCCTTAAACCTCAACCTTAACCTGACCACGTTGACACAAACCTGTTTGAGTGTTCTTGTAAACAAGGTTTCTGTTTGCACCTGCATTGTTTACATTCTTGTTTACTTCTTCTTCACTGCCTTTGCTCACTGCTGCGTTTCTTGGTGCGCTCTTCTGCCACCTGTTGATCAGTGGAATAATGTGAAACGATCAGCAGTACATGTGCATCCTCGTGTGCATGGACAAGAACTAACAAAAACAGGGACCCACTATTAAAAACATTGCTCTATAGCGCCACTAGTGGTCAAAGATTCCACAGGGGACCTTTAAGTTTCTGCAATTTACCTGCAGTGAAAATAAACTGAAGGCATAAACTTTGTCCCCAGTCCACATTGTTGCATTTAAGTGCTCGGTCACAACGGTGTTAGTATCAATTGACTTACCGGTAATCAATCAATCAAACTTTATTTGTATAGCACCTTTCATACAGGTAAGTGCAGTTCAAAGTGCTTCACAGATGATGAGATAATAAGACAGAACAAGTGGAGACCATAAAAACGACAATACAAACGACCAAATCACACAAAATAAATAGTTAAATAAAAGCTAGACTAAAATCTAGATAAAATAGACTAAAAAGACAAAAACAAACAAAGGGATAGAATCGATATGAGGAGTAAAAAAAAGAAAAGAAAATGATAATATTAATAATAGTAAAAAAAAAAACAGATAAAATAGAATAAGATTTTACTGCATAAATACATTAAAGTAGTTGAATAAAATAAAGTAGATTAATAAGCCAGGCTGAAGACTTCATTTCAGTGTTGGTGTACAGTCCAACGTTGGTGAACTTTCACACCGTGTGACAGGAGAGTCCAAATGAAGGAAGCTTCAGTCACATCAGCTGTGTTGCTCCCTGTTCTGTGTGAGTATTAACTGCTCCACAAAGAGATGCAGCATGATCTGCAGTCAGACAGGAGGCTACTGGTTAGCGACTGAGCTAATATTAAGTGCGTTGGCAAGTTTCAAGCAACACCAAGTTTCCAAGGACGAACAAGTAATTTTTGCTGCGTGACCGTCCAGTAATAATCCTCTGGATCCAGAGGTCATGATTTCAATTCTCCTCTTCCTTCATTAGGGAACAGAGCCCATTAGTTGTGTGCTTTAAGTCCTTTAGACTTTTCATATTAAGATTAAAGTGGAATGTGCACAGAATAAGGTCCCATTAAGATGTAAAACAACTGGATTTGACCCTTAAGAGAGATGAGTGTTTCTTATGCTCTTCAGTCTGCTCTCACATCACCTCTCATGAGTTTTCATTATTTCATTTAAGGGAAAGCTGAGATATTAAATTCAGTGATTTAAAGGCACAATCGACTATCTAATTCTAAATAAATGCACCCATGGTACCTGTACTAATATTAACATGCTAACAGGTTACACATGCTGTATATGCTAAACGTTAACATCCAATAGATGTTAACATGTCTGCTGACTGTAGGCATGTTAATATGATGATGTTAGCATGCTAAATTTAGCACTCACCTCAAAGCAGTGCAGCTGAATCTTTGTGTTCGGTTCAACGAGAAAGTGGAACGGTGAAATTCATTTGGTCGTCCTTGCAAAATAGGTGGTGTTGGAAGTTTGGTGATGTAGTGACCGCCGGGGATCGTAGGTGAGCCGCTGTGGCTGGCATGCTAACTGGGGACATGCTAACGCAGGCCAGCCACAGTAGCCTGCCGAGCTAGCTGGCTTGCATCCTCTATTTTGGCTCTTCAGTCCTTCAAAGCTCCACACTGTCCGGGTGGTTTGCTGCAGGTCGTGTCAAAGTTCATCCAAATTTAACTTTACCTGAAAGCTCAGCGCAGATTTACTGCACCTTTTACAAGCCAGTCTCCTGACTGATTCCCCCTTAGACGGATGAAAGCTGAGTCTCAGATGTCCTAAAATGACCACCGTACAGGGGATTAACGCTTTAGATTTAGGTACCAACTTGAGCTTTCCTCTGGCGCTATTCTTTTTATTTTCACCTCGCTAGTGTTCAGGATCTAATAAAGAAAACTTGCCTCTATTTTTATGCCTCTGACAGTTTTGTTTGTTTTCTGGTGTGTAATGAGCCCTGCAGCCTCTTGGCGTCTCTAGTTTGGCTACCGACTTTTAATCTTGTTACAAAATTTGTCCCCAGAAATGACAGAAGGCAGACAACACTCACACACACTCTCTCACACACACATTTACACACACACACACACACACACACTCACTCTACAGGTCTCTGCCCTTGTGATGGTCTCCTGCAGCTCAGTGAAGCAGGAGCTGCAGCTGAATGTGTGCAGATGTCCTGAAGAGGTTGATGGTGCAGATAACATTATTAATGAGAGCTGACAGCTGTGACGGGCTGCTTTAATATATTCACTGCTGACACTAGCTCATCTGACTACACTGCCATCCACAGACCACGTTTACATCCCGTCGCCGCTGATTTACACATAATGTTTCTCCCATTTAATAAAAACTAAAAGTCAATCTGAAACCAGGCTGTTTATTTCTGCCGCTGAGCAGTTTGTATTCTGGAGATACAAGGTTCTTATCTGACATCTGTTCTAGTCTAGTTTTGTCTCTGTGCTTCGTCCTGAAACAGGATTTAACTACATTTATCATCTTTCTCATTCACTACTGAAGCCGTCAGAGGTCATTTCATACAGATCCATCGGTGAAGAGTTAAACCGAGTTATGCAGCTGGACTGTAAAATAGCACAAAGATGAAAAGATGATGTGGAGCTCCATCTGGATTTCAACAGCACAGAGTCTTTTTACCTTGTTATTTTACACAGACTGTAAAGAGCTTTGATTAAGCTTTAATTGTCAAAGAGAAATTCCACTTTAACACGATTCAGTTTTGTTAATGTGGCAGGACCCAAACAAACAGAGTGAAAATATACTTTGCTCCCGTTTTGAGTGAACTGCACGCTATGTTAAAAGATTTCTGTTAGTTTGCAGTTTAATGATATTTATATAATTATCTTTACTGTGCTTTTTTGTTTCCTCCCCAACTTCCTCAACTCTTGTTGCTTCCAGCCCAGCGACACAGATGTAAGTAAACCCTGATTATTGATTATTGATTAAGAGCCTGTGTGTTATTCACAGAGTTACTTTTATTTTAAGACTGGGTTTAGTTTTCTTGGAACTAGTTCGACTGTGTATTTGTACGACGTTTAAGCTTTGGTGATGAACGAAAGATAAAAACGTATCGGTTTAAATTAACCTAAATTAAGTGAATCTAATTGTCTTTGTGCAGACAGTTACAAACTAACCACCTTTTTGTAGTTATTTTGTATGATGGTGGAAATTACAGATCATAGTTTATGTTTATGTCTCTGAGATCTTACTCTCCCACACACCAAAACCGACAATTCAATATCAGTGTATATACTAAACTGTGCAATATCAATATTTCCTCTGTGTCATAATGTGGATTCAGCTGTTGAGTCTGCTTCCTTATTGATTTATTGATTTATTATATCTTGCTCTTTTTACTGATGTTTCTTGCTGTTGCACCCCACCCCCACCCCCCCGCTGTGGGATTAATGAAGGATTATCTTATCCTGGAGTTTACCGCCACCTTCCTCTTGTGTGCAGTGAGCCGGTAGTGTGTTAAGCAGCTCCTCCTGATGACCTTTGACCTTTGCCTCCCTTACACCTTCTGTCTCTCTGTCTGTCTGTCTCTCTCTCTCGCTCTCTCTCTCTGTCTCTCTCTCTCTCTCTCTCTCT